>WOXC01001034.1:0-45352 GCA_011680675.1 Gymnobelideus leadbeateri
GGAGGAACAGTGTGAAAAGAACAAGAAGGGGGTGGCTAGGTGCTGCAGTGAATAGAGCACAGGCCCTGGAGTCACTAGGACCGGAGTTCAAATCTGGCCTCAGACACTTAACACTTACTAGCCATGTGACCTTGGGCAAGTCGCTTAATCCCAATTGCCCTGCCTTCCCCCCTTCAAAAAAAAAAAAAAAGAGAAAAGAAAAGAACAAGAAGGATGAACAGGGGAAGAATTGGGTGCAAGGAAATACACAATAATCATAACTGTGAATGTAAATGGGCTGTATTCATAAAAATGAGAGCAGATAAAAGAGTGGACTGAAAACCAGAATCTTACAATATGTTGTTTACAAGAAACACATTTGAAGCACACACACACACACACACACACACACACACACACACACACACACACAGAAAAGGGAAGGGGCTGGGGCAGAATCCACTATGCTTTACTTGAAGTACCAATTAAAAGAGAAAAGTTAATGATTTTAAAGTACAAAAGGTTTTGGATTTAATGTCTTCCCTCTCAGGAAGCCAGAAAGGTGAGGGGAACGATAGGGGAGGTGGGAAGGAGAGTCAAAGTTTACTTTTATCAAATCTCCAAAGGACACATTTCAAACTAAATGTCTGAAAACTCTCAGATCTGATTATTTCCAAAATAGAAGTTATCATCATTTCCCCCAAAGCAACCCTGATTACAAACTTCCCAACTTCACTATGAAGAGCCACAAGATTTCCAGTCTCCCAGGTTCACAATCTTGGTGTTATCCTCAATGCCTTACTTTCTCTCACCCCACAAATATAATTAGTTGCCAAATTTTGCTGTTTCTGTCCTAACATTTCTTATATCTCGTCCCTTTTATCAACTCAGATAGCTACCATCATCAAGTACCAACTTCTATGTGAAGTCCTTCCTGACCCCCTTCACTGCAAATGCTCTCCCTCCCAAATTACTATGGATTTAGCTGCTTTGTCTTTATTCTCTTTATGTTATATATGTACATGATATAATGTGAATGACTACAAAGCAGTTATTCCAAAGTGTGTGCAACATAAACATCACACACACTGTCTCCTTAGAAAATTGAAGTGAACAAGTAGTTTCTTGGAGATATTTTGAGAATAGCAGAGACTGAGGGTGAATTCACTTCTATCCACTAGAAAGAATCACTGAAGTGCACTAAATTCTTCAGCTATCACCTTCCCAATGACCACCTTTCAGACTTCTCTTTTTCATCATTTTCTCCAATATTCCATTCACCAACACCAGTGTTTGTGCAGCTGCTCAAACCAACTCTGCCATGCCTCTTCACCTGAAAGTTCTCCTTGATCCATTTTTCACTGAAGCTTTTTGCCAAGACTACCACCCCTCTCTGAATCTGGTATCAGAGAACAACCTGGGCTGGGGTCTGATTGTGCTCCTTGGCAATGGCTCCCAGGACAAGGTGTTCAAGGACAATGGGAGACTTTTCATCTAGCCTGCAAGGGAAGAAAAAAAAACATTTTGAAATCTGTGGTCAGGGAAATGGGATAGAAGTCAATGCCATGTAAATAGTAATCGTTCTTTAGCTTTAGACATTTTCCAAAACATTTCCAAGATATCTAATTTGAACTATAAGGTGGGCAGGGCAAAGGTTATTATCTTCTTTTTTTTTTTTAAGAAATTGGGGTTAAGTAACTTGCCCAAGGTTACACAGCCAGTTATTTTTGTGTGGGTGTTAACTATGAGGCCAGAACCGATTCTGGGTCCTCCCGACTCCAGCCGGAGCTCTTACTTACTGCACCACCTTGCTTTTTGGAGGGCAATTAGGGTTAAGTGACTTGCCCAAGGTCACAAGGCTAGTTTTTCATTTGTGTGTGTGTTAAGAGTCTGAGGCCAGATCCAAACCCAGGTCCTCCTGATTCCAGGGCAGGTGCTCTATTCACTGAGCCACCTAGCCTCCCCTATTATCTTCTCTTTGCAAACAATTAAATGGGGTTTAGGAAGTTTAAATCATTTCTTCAAGAGTACACATCTAGTAAAATGCCAGTCCTTAAATCAGAGTAAAATCCAGTTAATTATAATCTCACAATCAATGCTATTTCCACTACTCAATGTTGCATAATTCATAAGCATACAAAAATTTGGGTAGGCAACTTTAGGAATGATTAAGAAATCCATTACAGACCCCTTTCTCACCATGGAGCCTCTCTGTGGAATCCTAAGGCACTGTATGCTTCCAATATGATATCCTTTGACTTGCAGAACTCCAACAGTTTGCTCTGGTTCAGATAAGGGTGACATTCCACCTACAATCCCATAAATACTGAAATTTTAGCTTATGATAATAAGATATATGAATCCCAAAAGAACAATATTATGCATTTTAATGATGAAAGGACTTGAGAATTACCTAGTTATGCCCCAAATCTCCATAGCATACAACTCTTTTTTTAAAACCCATATAATAAATTCTATACAATACTTTCAAATCTACCCTGTTTGTCTGTGCTTCCTTCTGAAATTCTACTCTTTTTTTGGCATGTTTTAAAGTGTTACAAGGGTGATCTCTCTTTTTACATTATTGCTAACCTCTTTCCCTCCCTTCTATTGTCAATTGAAAAACAGAGAGAAAAAGAAAAAAAAATCTTATAACCAATAAGTGTACCTAGCAAAATGAATTGCCACAGTGACCATGTTTAGTAGTGTGCCTCTCTACCACCCAGCTTAATTCACTCTCTGGAGTTGGCCATCTCCTCTTCTGCAGACTTGGATAGCTCAAGATGCCTCCAGCCTAGGGTCTGCTGTCTTGATTAGTCTTATGATCACTATGTCATGTGAGAACTGAAATCATTCTCTTTCCCCCAAAACCTTGCCCTCTTCCTAACTTCCCTATTACTCTCACATGTATCACCATCCTCCCAGTTACCCAGGCTTGCAAACTGAGTCATCCTTGACCATCACCTTCTCACTCTTCATAAAAATCTGTTGCCAAGGCCTGTCAATTGTGCTTTGTTAACATACAGTATGTTCTTAACTATATGCCCCATCCTCCCACCTAGTGCAAGCCCTCACCACCTCATGCCTGGACTATTGCAATACTTTCTGGTTTACCACCCTGCCTCAAGTCTCTTCCTCCTTCAATCCATTTCCTACACAGCTATCAAAATGATCTTCCTAAAATGTAGATCTGACCATATCATTCCTCCCATCAACTCCAATAGCTCCCTGTCACCTCTAAGATCTAATATAAAATCCTCTACATGGAAGTCAAATCTCTTCATAAGCTGGGCCCTTCTGACCTTTCTAGTTTTCTTACACCTAACTCTACTTCCAACCCATCTAATCTTCAGTCCAGTGACACTGGTCTCCTTTCTGTTCCTTGCACACAAAATTCCACCTCCTAACTCCTCCCCAGGCATTTTCATTGGCTGTCTGCCTTGCCTAGAATTCTCTCCCTCCTTATCTCCCATCTCCTGGCTTCCTTTGAAGTTTCAGCTAAACTCCCTCCTTCTATAAAAAGCCTCAGGCAGTCCTTAATTTTTGTACCTTTTATCTGAAATTATGTCCAATTTCTAATATATATATATATATCTTGTTAGTTCATAATCATTGCATGTTGTTACACTGTGAGCTCCTGTGAGAGAAGGGACTAGTTTTGGAGGTTGGTTCTTTTGGTTTGGGGTCTTGTTTTTTGCCTTCCTTTGTATTTTCAGCTCTCAGCACAGTGCCTGCCTGGCATGTGGAAGGAGCTTTAATGGTACTTGTAGAATGAGTGATTGACCACTCATACTCAATTCACCCCCACTTCAACTCACACTCTGGATCACCCCACCTCTTGACCTCATGGATCTTCCCTCAAGATCTTCACTCCCTAAATTGAATTGTTATTTTATGAGATGCCCTAGCCATATTTACTCCCAGCTTAACTCACTGCCCTCCTCCCCAATTTTCATCTCCTCTTTATGTTTTATTTTCCCCTATTATATGATGAGAGACTTGATTAGGAATTAGCTTTATCTGCTATTAATCGTTTCAGATTGTTATTTCCTTAAGATTCTTGGTGTGCCTGTGCAGACAGCAGAAAATACTTTAGCCCTTTTGCAAAATTCTTATTTGAAATTGCTAGAAAATGTCTAGGCCTCTGTCCTGTTTGTCATGAAACCAAAAGTCCACTTCCTGGATAAGTTTTAGATAAGTTAAACTACTTATTTGCCTACCAATTTCTTCCTTCAGAGATTTTATTTCTCTTTTTGTCTGCTTTTTAAAATATTTCCTAGGGATTCATGTAGTCTGTGAAAATTCCATTTTTCCCCTTTGGGTTTTATAGTTGTTATTCCTTTTTTTTAATTTATAGGTTTACAATAATTGTTGATATCAATCAGTGTTTTCTTTAATTTACTCATCTCTTCAGATTAAATGTTTTAAAGGATGCTTTGTGCTAGGGAACAGACTCTGCCCTCTGCTTCCCCATGTGGGTAAGGTGATTTTTTACCCTGCTTGGTCTTACCTTGGGTCTCCTGGGTTTTTGCATTGTCTCTCCACTCTTGGGGTTATGTCCCGCTGTAACTCTGAAGTTCAAAGTGCTACATCTTTATCCCCTTCCCCCCCTTCCCTCCCCAACTTTTGGCATCTCAGGACAGATAGCTTGCCCTGGGCTGATCCTTGTGGCACCACACAATTGTCTTAAATCCACTACTGTGCCCCCAGGCTTCTAAAATCCTCCTTAACTTGGGGTTACTTTTTTAAATTAAATACCCTGGAGCTTCCTGAACATTTATATTCAAATAAAAGGCTCTTGAAGAAAGGATCAAAAATCATTTGGAAATTAAATAATTTAAACTTAAAAATTGGTAAATCAAGAATAAAACAGAAATACTAGAGAATTTCATAAAAGAAAATGATGAAAAAACATACCAACTATTTTGGCATGCATGCAAAACAGACCTTAAGAGAAAAGCATCTTTCATCAACCAAAGAAAGAACTGCTCAATAAAATTTGGCATGAAAAACAACCAGAAATGCAACAAATTTGACAATTCCAATCACACACCAAAATAGAAAAAACAAAGAAGGAGCTAACAAATTTGGAAGCAGAAAATCACTGAATTAATACATAAAACAAGAAAAAATATTTTAAAACTTCAATAAAATAGATGAACCATTAAGAGTCTGGTTAGAAAAAAAGAAAGAGGAAAACCAAATTGCCAGTATCAAAACAAAAAGGAAGAATTCACAACAAATAAAGAAGAAATAAAGGTTATTATTAGAAGTTCTTTTGACTAATTATATGTCATTACAATTTACGCACTAAATGAAATAGATGAATATATACAGGAATACAAAAATTTCAGATTAATAGAATAACAAATAGGCAATTTAGATAATTCAATACTTGGAAAAATTAATTGAATGCGCCATAATTGAAGACACAAAGGAAAAGGAATAAAAGAAAAAGAGAGAAAGAAAGCCAGGACAAATGCATTTACAAGGTGAATTCTCTCAAAGAAAAATTATTGCGTAAACTGTTCATAAAAATAGGAAAGGAAAGATGCAGCTCTAATACCGGCACCCTCTTAATTCAGGTTCCATATTGAGGCAAAATGAGACATTTGCAAGTCGTTACAGTTTAACAAAAGAGGTTTACTTTGCCCCCACAAAGCAAGACTATATATCAAGGACACAGAAGCACCTAACATCTCTGGACACAGCCCCCTTCATCTCCATCTGGAAACTCATTTGGTCAGTAGGTCATCAGGGTATGGTCACTTGTGGTCTTAAGGCACTAACCAAGTCACTCTATGTGACTGGGACTTTTTATGTCAATAGATGACCAGGAAACTACATCAGGGAAGCTGGGACCAATCAGGTCGTGCTGGCAGCTTTGTCCTATCACATACCATTCTTTGGTAGTAAGATCCTAAGGATTTTCTAGAGAAGTGGTGTCAGACTTGAATAGAAAAAGAACTCTATGGGGCAAGCCAGGTGGTGCAGTGAGTACAGTGTCAGCCCTGGAGTCAAAAGGACCCGAGTTCGGATCTGGCCTCAGACTCTTAATGAACACTCAAACAAAAACCTAGCTGTGTGACCTTGGGCAAGTTACTTAACCCCAATTGCCTTCCAAAAAGCAAAAAAAAAAAAAAAGAACTCTAGGAGCCACATATTGAATTAGAGAACTACAGATTAACATGATGTTGTATTTTTATTTACTTTGTTATACATTTCCCAATTACATTTTGATTTGGAACTTTGTGGGCCATGAAATTGACACTTCTGTAGAGGGCCTTTTACCTTTTAAGTGCTTATACTACTATTGGACAGCTCTTCAAGCATGGGCAGTACTAAGGGGAAAAGGCAAATGAATAAAACAAACAAAAATGTGGAAAAGGGGAAAAAAAGCCAGAAATTCTTAGCCTTTCCTCCCTTCCCTCATAAAGACAAATCTCATGTGGCTGGTGATGCTAAATTCTTGTAATTCATTGTAGGTCTCCGAATATAAGATGGTGATGATGAATTGAGGTGATGACATCTTCAGTGTAGTCACAGATTTCTTCTGTTGTGGGGTGGTGATGACAAGCAGGAACATTTCCAGGAGCATCAGGGTTACAGCACTGACATTTCTTGTACAGAGAACAATTCTACATCAGGCACCAGGGTCATTAGTATTAAACTGACTAAGAGTCATAAGCCTCTTTCATAACTTGATACTGTTTTTCTTTCTACCTCCACCCAGTCAGCATTCTCTGGCCCATTTGCCAAAATCTCCGCAAAAGCCATTTTGGGGGAATGATACAAAATCCTTTCCCCTTGAGAAATCTCTGTGAAGTACCTGTCCCCTTCTTCTGCTAAATAAAGACTCCCTCACTTTCATCCAGTGACTCAGAATTACAACCAGGTCAACTAAAGGGTTTACTTCTGATGAGGTACAGGCCCTGGGAAACCCATTATACCCCCTTGCCCCCAATTTTCTCTGAACTCTCCCACATAACCCTGGCAGTCACTTGAGGCTCATTTCAAAATAACCCTTTTAACTGCCTTTTCCTGGTTGCCCTCATTGTCTATACCTGTTCCTACCCTAGACCACCATTCCTTAATTCCTTCCATGTGGCCCAGAGCCCTGCTGTTCACCTGGAACAACCAACCCTTCCCAGGCCTTCTCTGTTACCTACCAGTCACCCCAGACTACTTGGCTACTCTTAGATTGCATCCACATCTTCCCAGTCTTCTGTCTCCATCTTGCCTCCATTAGAGTGCTCAGATTACTTACTAGTCAGGCCAGTACTCAGATTCAGTCTGGCCTACTTGTCAATACAAGTGTCACAATAGTTCGGATTCTTAAAATCTCACCCACCCGACTGTGTTCTAATAAACCTTGTACTTGGCTAACACAAGGCATGGGTTGAATTCATTTGAGGCAGGACCTGCATCACTTGCTCTTGAATTTTGAAGTCCCAACACCCCTAAGACATCAACACTTCCTTCCAGGTAAAATAAAACCTGCCAGAGTTATCTGGCTGGAAAAACACTTCCTTTTGGCTGAGAAATTCCCCAGCAAACAACACTTTTTAACACATACATACATCAAAGTCCAATCAATAAACATGGCACTAAAGCCACCACAATAAAATTACAGCCTCATTATTTCACTTACCATTATTTTATTAACAGTCATGCATTTCTCCACAGTGTATTCATTGGATAAGGTAAATTAAGGCACTTCAGCACACATTAGCAATTAGCAATTTCTAAAATCCCTCTATCATGACTTGGCAAAAAATGGAAAGTCTGACCAACCTCCAAATCATTATACTTCCCAATCAAGGCTGCTACAACCAACATTTTTTTAAAAACCACAAAACACTTTCTAGGGTGACGGTAGTAGGGAAAGTTTTCTAGAGGCTAGGATTGCTGTCTCTGTACTCAGATGGGAAGGGCAGAGCAAGAAAGCCAGTCCAGACCCTCCTCAGTATTCCATGCTGAAAGGATAGTCTTTGTGATTTTTAGCACTACAAAAAGAGAGAGAAAAAAGATCCTGCTATAAATTTAAGGAAAAAACATTTGAACTAAGTAACATGTATTGTTTCTTCTTGTTGCCATAAAGTTAGTCTTAACCCCACTTGGTGGCTTGCACAGGAGTTAATAATGCAGGTGAGGCAGGAGGTGGGGAGGAGAATCATAAGGATAAGGCTAGTGATTTCACTGTTATATGGAACCTCCAGGTGAGGAAAACCCCTCTACCCAGCACCTTCTCTGTGATTTAGAGACTTAGAGCCGGGGTCCCCTGCCTGGTTATAAAACAATTTAATAATGTAAAAAACATTATTACTTCAGGTCAAGTAAAACAGATGGGAGGCCAGTTTTGGTCCTCAGAGCCCAAGCTTGCCTCCCACCTCACCCTCTGCCCTGCCTCAGCCCCTCAGAGATTAAGTGACTTGCCCCAGGTCACATAACTGGTATTTATCAGAGCCAGAACTTGAACCTGGCTCTTCCTGGCTTTCACATCTTCTCTCTATCCACTACACCACACTGCCTCTTAAAACAGTTTAATCAGTCCTAATCATTATATGAAAAGCATGTATTGGGACCCTAATTCCATGTGACAGTTTGCAAAGCATGGTATAGATGGTTACAAAGCATTCCTTGGCATAACTTTTTTTTTGCCTTTTGGAGGGCAATTGGGGTTAAGTAACTTGCCCAAGGTCACACAGCTAGGTTTTTTTTGTTTGTTTGTGTGTTCGTTAAGTGTCTGAGGCCAGATCCGAACTCAGGTCCTTCTGACTCCAGGGCCGACGCTCTACTCACTGCCGCCCTTTGGCATAACTTTTGAGGTTATTTATAAAGACTCCCAGCCTAAGAAATGTTTCTTGATATTTTCACTGTTGTCATTAATTAGTTCTGCAAGACCACAACATTGTTGCTCCTGGGACAGCTAGTTCCAGATAAACACTGCCATAAAATTGGCAGTGAGCTGAATAATGCCACAGTGGCATGTGTTCATAATTTATCACTGATGATTTTGTGAAACTACTTCTGTGTAAAATCTGTGTGGGGTCTGACCCCAATAGTTAAATACAAATATGAACAATTTCACTACTATAAAGCTCTTTTAAAAGTTTTTAAAGCACAGAAAGCTTACTAAAAAGACTAAGAGGCAGCATGACATGTGACAGGTAAAGCACTGGCTTGGAGTCCTGAAGGCATGCAAGAAGATAAGTG
Organism: Gymnobelideus leadbeateri; assembly: GCA_011680675.1. Classification (NCBI taxonomy): domain Eukaryota; kingdom Metazoa; phylum Chordata; class Mammalia; order Diprotodontia; family Petauridae; genus Gymnobelideus; species Gymnobelideus leadbeateri. Next base: position 9,196 of record WOXC01001034.1, read on the forward strand.
ACTCAGGCCAAATTAATTAGCCTCTTTAAGCAATTCTTCAATATTCACTTATTTATTAAGTCAGATAAGCAGATCCCAGGCCCCCCCCCCAACCAGGGATAGAGGAGATGGCAGAGAATTTTTCTTTCATGAAATTCAAAAGTTTTTGTATTAACAAAATTAAGGAAATTAGGATAAAAATGGAAGTGACTAGGAAAAAACTTTGCAAGAATTTCTGATAAGAGTTTGATATCCAAGATATATTAGATAACCAAAGACAAAAGCCCATACCTGCAGTAAAAATGGGAAAAGAGTATCAGCAAACATTTCTAAAGAGAAGAATTGCAAACTATGATATGAAAGAGCAATCCAGATCACTAATAATAAGCAAAATGAAATTGCAGTAGTTTCGCCCTTACACTAGCAAGTTGGCAAACATGATGAAAAATCAGAAGAATCAATGTTGTGGTATTTAGGGCTGCAAATTGGTCCAATCCTTCTGTAATGCACTTTGCAATGATTTTTTAACAGATAGTTGGTTATTGGACTTGGCTTAAAGAGAGAATAACATCCACATTCAATTGGATATCTTACCTAAAGGAAAGTAGGGGGTAAGGGAATAAGAGGTGGGGATGATAGAAGGGAGGGCACATTGTGGGAGAGGGTAATCAGAAGCAGGCACTTTTGAAAAGGGACAGGGTAAAAGGAGAAAATAGAATGGGGGTGGGATAGGATGGAGGGAAATATAGTTAGTCTTTCATAATACAACTACTATGAAAGTGTTTTGCATAACTACACATGTATAAGCTATACTGAATTGCTTGTCTTCCCAGTGGGGGTGGGTGAGGAGGGAAGAAGGTAGAGAATTTGGAAGTCAAAGTTTAAAAAACAAATACTAAAAAAAATTGCTTTTCCATGCAACCAAGAAAAAAAGATATATAGGCAATGGGGTATGGAAATCTATCTTACCTTACAAGAAAGTAAGGGAAAAGAGGGCATGGGAAGGATAGGAGGGGCATAATAAAGGGCAGACTGGGGGAAGGCATATTCAGTATGCTTGCCATCTTGAAGTGGGATGGGGAGAGGAGAGATGGGGAGAAAACATGTAACTCAAAATCTTGTGGAAATAAATGTTGAAAAATAAAAGTAAATAAATTCTGGAGAAAAAAAGCAGAGAATTGCCCTCAATTCCCATTGCTACACATATACCAATTGCCAAGAGAGCCAATCACAAAAAGAAAGGCTTTATATATGACAAATTAGGTATGCCGGCACTTTTTCATAATAGCAATAAATTGGAAACACAGCAGATGCCCATTGACTGAGAAAATAACATATACAATGACTACAAAGTTATAAATGGAAAGCACAAAAATAATAGAATAATTGAAGCTAAACATTATGAAATTATAATGACCATACTTGGTCCCAAAGAAGAGATATGAGAAAATAGCTTCCTCTTTGCAGAAGAGGGGCCTAAGATATGGAGAACTGCAGATAACATCAGACTTTTTCTATACATTGCCTTTGCTCAACTGTTTTCTCTTATATAAATTTTTGTTCTGAGATAACTCTTTGGTGGAAAGTAAGGATAGGGGCAGCCAGGTGGCACAGTGAATAGAGCACTGGCCATCGAGTCCTTCTGACTCAGGTCCTTCAGAAGGACCTCTTTAACAAGAAACATGTAGCCCATTAAGAAGGGGTCAGGGTATAGGTCTCTCTAATTACCTTATTATATATCAGTCAGCCAAAGTCTTCTTAGATCAGATCACCCTGAAGTGACAGGACCTGGATTCAAATCTACATCTTTTAGGTCTAAATTCAGTCTAATTTCTACCCTTCCACTTCAACTAAAATTCTAAAAGAAATCAAGAGAGGCTAGCTTTACATCCTCCAAATGAAACACTATAATTTTAAAAGAATAGCTGAAGTATCTTTTCCTATATGGAACCTCATAGCTGCACTCTATGAAGGGCAGCAGAGTAGCAGACAGTGCTGGGCTTAGAGTCAAAAAGATCTGTTTTAAATCTCACCTCTGACACTACCTAGATATAAGGTCCCCATGTGCCTCAGGAAACCCCCTAGAATTTATTCATGAAATCAGAAAGGATGATGCAAGAGTTTCCCACAAGACACAATTACAGGAGCTTTTCATAGCATCTGTAGTATGGAGCACATACAGCCTTAGGAGGGACCAAAGCAGCAACTTCATTCCTTTTGTAAAAGGGTTATGCATCCTATTTTCTAACATAGAAAGGGGTATGGAAAAGAATTAAAATAATTTTGATGGTACAGCCCTGTACCTGAAGCTTTTCATGCACAAGAGTTACTTTTCCAGACATGCTGTGAAATTGTTCGTATATATGGTACTATATTATCTAATGAAAAAGACATGTGTGTGAAATCTGAACATCTGGGTTTGAACACTTGGTGTCTGTGAGATTATGGGAAAGTGGTCACCTCTCTGAACCTCAGCTTCCTCATGTATAAAATGGGAATAACAGTATTTGCACTTCCTACCTGATAGTGTTATGGGAGAAAAGTGCTTTATAAACTTTAGAGCAGTACAGAACTATTTTCCTTATACCCTGTATACTCTGTGCTGACCTCCTCATGTAGCAACAGTGTGGATGCCAAAAGTCACTTTGGTCCTACCAGTTTTAAAGATGCAGATGCCCAATCAAAGGTGGCTACCTTACCTATCTGTTAGATAAACTGAGTATGTTTAAAAGTCCAGGTTATACCAATTTTTAAAAAATAGAAACCTCAGAAAACATAAGTACCTTTCATCATTACTGTGCAGTTTTTACCTTAGGCTACATTCATGGTGGCCATGTTCAGATCACTTGCTTGCATCATTTCCAGGGAAAGAAAATCTTTCACTTTTCTGGTGATCTCCATTGCTTCCTTGATCAAGTCACCTGGAAAGGAATCTTGCAGAACTCAGGCTGTTAAATCATCTACTTTGAAGGCTAAATTGAGTAGAAATGAACATGAAAAGATCTATCATGTCCCAGTAGCAGAACTCTAACTCAGAGCAGCTTTCTGCTTCCCTACTTTCTCACCAAACTCCCTTCTCTGCCCTGGAGATATAGAAGCATCTCTGTAACTGGCAATTGTTTCCCCAAATATTTTAAGGGAGTTCATATTTTTTAGGTTATGAGCCAATAACTCTACTTGTTTCCTAACTCCTTCCAGGAGTTAGGAAATTTCTTCCAGGGCTTTTTTTTTTCTTTTCAAATTGATTTTCTTTAAAATAAACTGTAGGTAAAACAGACATGGGCACAACAGTTTTGGGGGGTTTTTGGGTTTTTTTTTTAAAAGGGTATGTAGTGGGATGTTTTGGGGGGGGGGTTTTTTTTTTAAAGGGTATGTAGTGGGATGTTTTGGCAGGGAGCAGAGAGCCAATACTTAATACCATCTCCCAGTTTAATTTCAGTACCTGGTCTGTAGAATTTTTAAACTACTCACTCAACCACCTGGATCTGTTGCTTGAGTGGGCTGCCACCTGGTGGACACATTCAATATCACAATCCCTTAAAGTAGAATAATTATCACAATGCCACATTACTTTTCCTTAAATTTAAGAAAATTAACCAATAAGCTTATCTAGACTGTTTTGCAGAGTCCATATACAGTTTCCCAAGTGTCACACATAGTCCAACCAGATGTCACAGAGAAACCTGACTCTTCACTGTTGTTCACACCTCATATCCAATCAGTTGCCAAACTTTTCAACTCCATTTCCACTGTCTCCACCATCTGTCCCTTTTTCTTCACTCATGTAATTACCACCTTTTCTTGTGTCCTTAACATCTCTTGCCTGGACTATTTCATTACTCTCCTAATTGATTTCCTTGTACCATGCCTACTCTCTTTCCAGTATGTCTTCCACAAAGTTGTTAAATTGAAGCATCCTATTGCCTCTGGGATAAAATACAAAATACTCTGTGGCATTTAAGGCCCTCCACAATCTGGCCTCAGTCCAGTTTCATAGACATTACATATTGTTCCCCCTTCTTGAGTCTCACCCTGTATTCTTTCTCCTATCTATATGATTTTTCATATGGACTATTCCCCATACCTGGAATAATGAAATGAAATATTGGGGAGTACAACTTAATTGTCATGCTTAAGGAAATGCAGAAAAGACTGAAAATTTAACTGCCATTTTGTTACCCTTGATGGCTGAAGAGAGATTGGATAAAGTACAAAGAGTGTGCACCAAGATAATTGACTGAGTTAAATGTTGAGGAAAAAATTGGAATCAGATCCTTAAAGAAAAGAATTTTACTTTTATCTTTCAAAGAAACAGGAAGGAAATTCTTAAGAGTCTTAGGCTGCCATTCTACTAAAGTTAAATAGTGAAACTGCATTTCCAGAACTGATTCACATTGATTAGAGGTGATTCTCTACTTATTACTGATGCATTATAAGTAATTATTTGTTTCTTATACTTTTGATAAGTTGTAAAGCCAGTAGCCTCTATGTTTCCTTGAGAGCAAGAGATTAGGGAGTTTAATGTAAATATAGAGATGACCAAAAGCTTGTAGTGGAAAACTTTCTCAAATTTCTTTCATAAATAAGATGCATTATACTGGGTGGGGGCACAGAGATTATTGAATAAATAAGGAAAAAGATGTTATGTGTCATTTATGAGGAAATGTCAGTACATAATTCTTGATTACCTTGAAACTTGGAATGAGGTAGAAAGGTAAAATGGGTCCCTTCTCCCACTGGTGAGTTCTTCCCAGGACCTCCATTTTGAAGAAAAAACATGTTTCATTCTCTGGACTTAGCCACAAGCCCCCATGCAGGTACCTCCTTCCCACTTCCCTTTTCCACTTCTCTTTCATGTATTGTATTACTCTGAGTGTTATCTCCTTGAGGGAGGAACTTACATTCTTTTTGCTTGTATTTGTATGCCTGGCACTGAGCACAGTGTCAGGCAAAATGTAAGCTTTTAATAAATGCTTATTGATTGATGGAGGAAAGAGAGATTTAGTGTGGTTGTTGATCAGCTCAATGTAGCATATTCTATTTGGTATCCACATAGGTTATACAAAGACTTTAAACCCTGTGATGAAGGCAAGTTCCTTAAGGATAAAGAGAAGACTTTGCACAGTCCTGAATGGGCCAGAGTAGCTGAAGCCACAGGCAAACTCAAGGTTGTTACATTGGATTGTACATTGGATCTTTATTGGAGGGAAGAGCCCATTACTAGAGAACAGCCAATATTCTGAAGTAGATTTCAGGAAGGTATTTGGATGTTGTCACAGGACATAAGATGCTTAGGTATGAGATCCCTGATGGAGATAATTATAATATGTTTTAGGCTGGAAAAAAAATCAGTCTTGGTACAGATTTTGAAAATTGGAGGGAACAAATGATGAACCCCCAGATAACTGACCACACAGGGCATGCTGACCCAGATAACCTGATGTGTCTTTTGGACACAATTCTCCAGTTGGAAATGAACAGCAACCCTAAGGTAAGGTTCTGTGTGAGAGGAGGGAAGGGACAGGCAGCAAAGTTTGGAGCTTAACACAGGCGTGTGTGCTAGGGCTGGGAGTACAGAACAAGTCACATCTTAATTTTCAGTCTGAAACCTTAACAGTGGTCCTTGACTGAGGATAGGAAAAAGGGACTAAAGGGAAATGATGCATGCTAAAAATGGCCACTAGGAGGCCAGAGAGAAACATGTTGTTATATGCTTATCTTCTTATTATTATCATTTTAGGATTATATTATTAATATATATTTATATTTAATATATTAAAATATTATTAATATTTTATAATCATACTTCCCAAGCTCCTTTCCCTCCCAAACTTTCCCATTACTGTCAAGGACACTACCATCCTCTCACTCATCCAGCTCTTGTCTTCAATGTCATCCTGTGCTCTGCATTCACTTGACTTGTCATTCACTCCACATTTCAAATAAGTTACCAAATCTTGTTGTTTCTACCTTCAAAATATTTCTCATATATGTATGTCCACTGTGGCAATTACATGGCTCAGTGGATAAAGCACTGGGGTTGTAATTAGGAGCATTCATCTTCCTGAGTTCAAAACCATCCTCAGACACTTACTAACTGGGCAACCCTAGGCAAGTCATTTAACCCTGTGTGTCTCAGTTCCTCATCTGTAAAATGAGTTGGAGAAAGAAATGAAAACCACTCCAGTATCTCTGCCAAAAAACTCCCCAAAGGGGTCATGAAAAGTCAGACATGACTAAAAGGACTTCAGTCAATAACAAAATATATTTCTCCTTACCTTCAGTCATACAGCTGGAACCCTAGTTCAGGCTCTCATGGCCTCTCCCCTGCATTACTGCAATTATCTTCTAATGAGGCCCCCTGCTTCAATTCTCTTTCCACTCCAATCCTTCTTCCACTTGCTACCAAGATGATTTTTCTAAACAGTATACTTGATCACATTATTTCCTCCTCAGTGAGGTCCAGTGACAACTTATTACTTCTTGATAAAACTCATACTTTTCATGCGGTTTGCCTCTTTTGTTCATATTAGTTGTATAGCAAAGAGGATTACATCAAATGCTTTTTCCAGGCATCTTTAGATTCATAAACATAGTTTTGGGAACTTTATCAAATGTATAAGATAAGTGCTTTGGGTTTCCCCAGCCAACTATATAAGTTTCTCTAATGTTGTTATTTGCATTAAGATTAATATTTCATAAACAACTGCATACTGGCACAACTTTCTGGGACACATTTTTCTCTGTTTATAGCTTGGACATGCCTGGGCCCTACTTGTTACTGTGTGGACTTGGAGAATTATCTTCTCGCCCTTAGGACTTAAATCTATAAAATGAGGTATGGTGTCCCAGTACTTATATAAATTTTCTTAAATTTTGTTTGAGTTTATCATCTAGGGCCTTGGATATGGAGTTCAAAATCTAACTTTCTCTGAAACCTCTCTGGATTTGCTCATCTATAAAAGTAAGTCCATCAAGATCTAAATCTATGTTTTGTGATCTATAATCTGTACAAAACTGCTTTTCTCAAATCCCCATTTTCCTCTGAACCTCTCAAAAGCCAGTGAGAATTTAATAGTCTGAAATACTAAAATGAAAGAATATTTACTAAGTCATTCCCCAATTGATAAATGGTCAAAGGATATGAAGGCAGTCTTCAAAGGATGAAATTAAAGATATCAATAAGCATGTGAAAAAAATGTTCTAAATCACTATTGATTAGAGAAATGCAAATCAAAACAACTCTGAGATACCACATCTCACCAGCCAGATTGACTAAGATGACAAAACAGGAAAAGGATGAATGCTAGAGAAGATGTGGAAAAATTGGAACACTAATGCATTGTTGGTGTAGTTGTAAACTGATCCAACCATTCTGGAAAGAAATCTGGAACTATGCCCAAACGGCTATAAATAAGTGACCCTTTGACCCAGCAATACCACTTCTAGGGTTGTATTCCAAAGAGATCATAGAAGTGGGAAGAGGACCCATATGTACAAAAATATTTATAGCAGCGCTATTTGTGGTGGCAAAGAATTGGAAATTAACAGGATGCCCATCAATTGGGGAATAGGTGAACAAGTTGTGGTATATGAATGTAATGGAATACTACTGTGCTATAATAAATGAGGAACAGAAGGACTTCATAATAACCTGGAGAGATTTATATAAACTGATGTTGAGTGAGAAAAGCAGAAACCAGAGAAATTTATACACAATTGCAGACAGAACATATGTGTGATGCCTAACTTTGATAGACTGAACTCCTCTTAGTAATATAAGGTTATAAGACAACTCCAAAAGACTCATGATGGAAAGAGATATCCACATCCAAAAAAAGAACTACGGAGTCTGAATGCAGATTGAAGCAAACTATTTGCTCTCTTTCTTGTTTTGTTTTGTTTCCCCAGTCACATTGTTCACTCCATTGGTTATAATCCTTCTTTATGATCTGACAAATGTTTAATGTGAAGGTATTTGTAGATCCTACGTTTGATTGCATGCCCATGGTGGGGAGGGGGAAGAGGAGAAAATTTGAAACTCAAGGAAATGTGAAACTGAATGTTGTAAGCTAAAAATAAATAAATACGTTTAAGAAAAAAAGAAAGAACATTTGCTTAAGAATGATGAAAGAATACTTATACAACAAAGGATTAAATCAAGCAAAAAATATTCTGAGCAACTATTTACCTAACAACCTTCTCCCCACCTACACTTCTGAAAGGTACAGGTCTAAATTTCCCAGTTCCCATGCTGGCTTGTCAGTAGGATGAATGCTAAAGTCCTGATACCTGAAAGATGACCTTGTTTCTCAAATTATTCTAGTGAAATATTAAGGTCTGAGAAATGTTGTTTTTCTGGTATTACACTACTGAAATTTCCTTTTGTGCAAAGTGTTTCAAGAGCAAAGTGGGGGGTTTTCTGTTATTAACAGCATGAATTAGGGGAATCTGCTGAAAGCCTACTGGCACTATATCAATTTTTCTCTCTCTCTTCCCCCTCTTTTGTCTGTTCTCCAATTCTCTCCCATTTGAGTCCTCCAAACCTTTTTCTTCCCATGGGGTTAATGGCTGGCCTCTCACCATAGGTACTACAAAAGCCCCCCTTCCAACAAGAGTACACACTTTGGTAGTGTCATTCATCACCCTCTGTAACCTAGACAGTCTTTGCAAGGACAAAATTCCCAAAGAGAACATGTCCTTATAAGAATTTGAACTAGATGATGTCTACGATTTCTTGTAGTGAAAATCAAATTGACGAGCCTGTTTTCAAGCTCCAGTTCCTTAAAACTCACAGGCCTTTCCTCTTTCCGTTGTACCTCTACAGTGTGGAAGGTCTATGTCAATTAATGATTGTGCCTAGGGCAGGAGAGAAGGAATGAGGATAACCATCAATGAAAAGAAGAAGAAGAAGGAGAAGAAGAAGAAGAAGAAGAAGAAGAAGAAGAAGAAGAAGAAGAAGAAGAAGAAGAAGAAGAAGGAGGAGGAGGAGGAGGAGGAGGAGGAGGAGGAGGAGGAGGAGGAGGAGGAGGAGGAGGAGGAGGAAGAGGAGGAGGAGGAAGAGGAGGAGGAGGAGGAAGAAGAAGAAGAAGAAGAAGAAGAAGAAGAAGAGGAAGAGGAAGAAGAAGAAGAAGAGAAGAAGAAGAAGAAGAAGAAGAAGAAGAAGAAGAAGAAGAAGAAGAAGAAGAAGAAGAAGAAGAAGAAATTATCTTGGCATAATCAAGAAAAATACAGCAGCTTAGCTGTGAGAGCATGATGTCAGCACTTATTGCCAAAAAGTCTATGACAGACATCAATCTCCCTCTCATTCCAAGACTGCTAGTAGGCAGCATATAAAAGCAAAGAATGTCCACATCTCTAAGTTAATGGTCTCAAACTGATGCTATAGTTGTATAAATATTCTTCATCATGTGTGCCAGAAGGAAAGAGAAGGAGACAGATGAAAATTCATTGTGGTTGTTTACCAGGGCTATTTGCCCTTTATCTATGGGGGAAGGGGTGGGGAGGGAGGCAAACCATGTTAAGCGACTTGCCCAGGGTCACACAGTTTGTAAGTGTCAAATATCCAAGGTCAGATTGGAACTCAGGTTCTCCTGACTCCAGAATCAGTGCTCTATCCCACTGCACCACCTAGATGTCCCCAAATAATGTGTCTTAAATATAAGCTGGTGTGGCAACTTGCCTTATGAAGTATTGGGCAAAAAAATGGTTCTTGGACAAAACCTTCTGAGCCTCTCTCTTTTGGATTTCCTCTTTCAGAAATCGTAGGACCCTGGCAATCGGTGGTCTCATAACCCTGATAGCTTAAAAGGCAATAGCAGGTGAGAAGAAAAAACCAGATCACCAAGAGGCCAAAGTGTTATTTCCCAACTCAGACCCAATCCAGGTTAGGAAAATGTACGATCCGCCCATCATGGTTCACTTTACTGCCCCATTATCAGGGTCTGCACATCGATATTAAGGTCAGCTTTATGAATAGAGAATATATACAGTCAGATGCACAGTACAATTTGAAAGGCACACAAAAGGACCTTCTGCCGCAACTTAGATTGATTTTGAAATATATTCATGATTCTTCAACACATTTTCTTCTTTAAATTATATTCAGGTAATAAATTGTCCAAATTAATTGACATTTCCTGAGTGCAAAGCCACAGAATCAGAGGATTAGAGCTAGATATAAACTTAGATATCATCTAGTCAAATTTTGTCATTTTTAATTGAGGAAACTGAGAAATGAAGTGATTTGTCCATGACACATAGCCAGTAAGGAATAGAGCTGGAACTTAGACCTATGTCTTCTGACTAGTAGGTCATACCATACTCAAAGAATACCCAGAGCAGAGCAATGACCATGCTGCTGACAAGAGCAAGAAAATGAATTAAAGGGCATTTGAAGTTACCTGAGTTCACTAGGTGATGGAAAACGGATAAGAACAAGACAAGCATGAATTGCCTTGTTACTAATCTAATACAAGCCAGTTGTGGCACCAATGTTTATAGCACCCACAATCATGATAAAGACCATGACTATAAGTATAGCATGATGTTCGATCGCAAAATATACCAGATTGTCCACAGAGAGAACAGAACTGAAGCATTTATTTAGACACCAGAAAATCAAATCCCCAAACCAGTAAGCCAATTCCATCATAGTACCAAAGATATTCAGAAGCAATAATAACTCTGAGAGCCACAACATTCTTCAGTCTTCCCACAAACCAATACAAGATCAATATTTACTCACAAACCCCTCATCTCCTTAATGAGCATCCTCTCTCTCCCTCAATGTCTAGCTAGCTCTGAACCAGCTTCCTGTGGATTCTGCTCTACCCTTCTGCAAACTCCTTCCACCACAGGCTCCATGTGATTACTTCAGCCTATAAGGAGGCATAGTTTACTTTCAAAGCAGGGAAGATCTTCAAATTCCTATTCCCCTTACACCAGTGGAAAGAAAATCATTTCCAAAGCATTCATGATGAAAAATGCTATCCACCTCCAAAGTGAAAACTGATGAAGTCTGAGTGCAGAGTAAAGAATATTTTTTCACTTTATTTTTGTTTTTTTTTTTTTACAACATAACTAATATGGAAATATGTTTTATGTGATTTCACATGTATAATTGATATCACATTCTTAAGGGGTGGGTAAGGTATGGGAGGGAGGTAAAAAGTTTTAAAATATAAAATTTAAAATCAATAATATTTTAAAGAAAAGAAAATAAAGACAAAAGGCCTTTTTACACTGTTAGTTTTGTACCATGAAGTCAGTAGCTAATTTTTTACCGTGAGAAAATGAGACAATCTTTGCTTCAGAATTTTAGTCAAAGTCAATTCACATACATTTGTATAGAATTATGTCCTTTTAACCTACTAATTACCAGGAAGAGTGATTTCTAAGGAAGGAGCCTTGAAATAGAATTGGATCAATGATATAAAGACTATATTTTTTTTAACATGAAATTAAACCTTCAGGTATATGGAGTTTGATTTTTTTTTTGCCTTTTTATGAATGTACTTTTCCTTTCTGCATGCAAAGAAAGAAGGAGTGTGTCAAGAGAAGAGAGCTCAGAACAAAGCCTTTGGTACAATTCTGCTTAGGGGGAGGAAATTATATTATAACCCAATGAATGAGAATAAGCATCAGAAAGATAGAAGAAAACATAAAGAGACAGCAATATCAGGAATATTCCTTATTTCAATTGGAAGGAAATGGTGACTTATCAAAAGTTTATAATGGGATAATTATTTTCAGTAAGATAAACTACATGAACCCTGAGAAGTAAGCCCACATTCTCCCAGATTAAAATTGCTCATATTCAGCATTTAGTGTAGGAAATTGTAGTGTCTTCACCAATTGAAATAATTACCTTTCTATAAACCTAAGTTGTCAGCTTGAAAGATAGACTTTGCCGTATATATTAACAAAAAACAACACCTATCTGAGGAACTCCCAGAATTGAACTTTGTGTTGCTATATAAAAAAGAGATTCTACTCTGTAACACTGGATTTAGGGATGGAGACCCACATGTCTAGTACTTTACTGTCATGAGGGGAGGGGGGGGGGGGGAAGTAAAGGAAATTTGAAAATCAAGGAACTATGGAATTGAATCTTGTTAACTGAAAGTAAACTAATAAATTAATTTAAAAAATTAAAAAAAAAAGAATTCCTTCAAAAAAAAAAAAACCCAAGAATCACCTACCCAGCAAAACTGAGTATCATATTTCAGGGGAAAATATGGTCATTCAGTGGAATAGAGGACTTTCAAGTATTCTTGAAGAAAAAAACAGAGTTGAATAGAAATTTTGACATTCAGATACAAGAAGCAAGAGAAGCATGAGAAGGTAAACAGGGAACAGAAATCATAATGAACTTATCAGAGTTGAACTATTTACATTCCTACATGGAAAAATGATAATTGTAACTTATGAAACTTTTCTCAGTATGGAAATATTTGAAGGGAATAGAAACATATATATATATATGTATATATATATATATATATATGTATATATATATAGTCTTTATCAGAGGATATATAGGCATTAGAATACATATGTGAATGTGTGTATATATATATATATATATGTTTCCAGGTATACATAGATAGAGGGCACAGGACCAATTTAATAGGAAAGGACAATACTTAAAAGGTGAAATTAAGAGGTGAGACAGGAATATAATGAGAGGAGATGGGGAGAGACAGAATGGGGCAAACTATCTCATACAGAAGTGGCAAGGTTAAATGGGTACAATGGAGGGTAAGAACAGGAAGGCATAAGGGAATGCATCAACCTTACAATCATTGAATTTGTCTCAGGGAGGAAATGACATACACACAAAAGAGGGTATCTCACCCTACAGGAAAGAATGGGGAAGGGGATAAGAGGGGGCATGATGGAAGGGAGGACAGGCTGGGAGGGAGGGAAGTAGGAAACACGTACTTTTGAAAAAGGGGCAGGACCAAAGAAGAGAATAGAACAAGTGGGAGGTGGGATGGTAGGGAGGGAAATATAATCAGTCTTCTACAATATATCTACTATGGTAATGTTTTGCATTAGCTACACATGTACAACCTATATTGAATTGCTTATCTTCCCAGTAAGAGTGAGTGACAAGGGAGGAAGGGAATGAATTTGGAATTCAAAGTTTTAAAACCAAATGTTTAAATATATATTACTATTAATACTATTTTAGATGTAATTGGCAAATAAGGGGAGTGGATATCCTGGGGGAATGATATATTGGGAAGGTGAGTAGGAGGAAATGGGGAGAAAATTTTTAACACAAAAACTGGCATAAATGAAGTAAAAATGAAGTTAATAAAGTGTTTGAAAAAAAAGTATTTCTTCATTCATTGTGTGAATTCATCTTTTTTATTTTTGATATTGGTATTTTGATTTTCTTTTTAAAAATCAAGTTGGTTAACATATTATTTATTTTATTGGTCTTTTGACAAGGAAAAAAAGCTCCTAGTCATAGATTTCTTCTTTGCTTTCAGTTTTGTTAGTCCCTTCTTTGATTTTCAGTATTCATGTTTTGATGTCTAATTGCAGATTTTTCACTTATTGGTTTTCCAAATTTTTTTCTTTAATTGTATGCTCAATTCATTAATATGCTCTTCTCCCCTTTCACTGATGAAATTGTATGAAGACATTTTTCCATAAGGACTAAGTAGTCCTTGTGTCTACATCCCCAAAATTTTGGTATATTGTCTTGTTGCAATTATCTTTAATGAAGAGGAGAAATAAACATTTATATAGTGCCTCCTATGTGCCAGGCACCATATTATGTGCTTTACAAATATCTCATTTGATCCACATAACAATTTATCAAGGTAGGTGCTGTTATCTCCATTTCATAGATAAGAAAACTTAGGCAAATGTAAGTTAAATGACTTACCCGGGGTTACACAGATAGTAAGTGTGTGACACCAGATTGCAACTCGGGTCTTTCTGACTCCAGGCTGGTATTCTATCCTCTCTGCCACCTTGCTGCTTCAATAAAATTAGTGATTGTTTTATGACTTGTTCTTTGACCCACCCATTCTTTAACACAAGATATTTAGCCCACTACTAAATAAATTTTTCATTACCCCTTGTCATATATTTATATTGCATCCTAATCCATTAAAAATGCATTTGTTTTTCTGAATTTATGAATGAAGTTTTAACCCCTAATACATGATCAACTTGTGAAGATACTATATGCAATGGAATTATATCTATACTCCTTTTTATTTCCATTCAACAATCTCCAAAGGTGCATGATATCTAACTTTTCTAAAATTCTATTCAAGTCTTTAACTTCTCATTTGTTTAGCTTTTGCCTATATTTATGTAGGTCTGAGAGTAGTGGACTACTGTGGTAGTGGACTCAGATGAATTTTAAATGTAGAGTATGCTACAGAATTTCTCAAACAAGAAGACATTGGCTGTGTGGGGAGTGTTTCATCCACCAAGACATCCTTGAACTAGAGGGCAAATTGAGTAAGCAAACTGAATAAGTTCTGCACACTAAGGCAGACACATGATGATATAGGAAATCTTAATTGCAGTGTTTGAACTTAGCCCTGTGTGACTGAGAGACCAAACCTGTTGCTTAGAGAACAGATTATTCTTAACTCAGAACTTAAGGTTACACTGAATAGAAACCTTCCAGTGGAGACAGATCCACAGATTGATATGAATTTTCTCTTTTTATACATGTCAGTAAACCCATGTGTCTTACCTGGAAACTGCCTCTGTGCTGACCAATCAATTGTTGTTTCCTCATTTTTTTTGTCTTTTATAATCCTATAATATACTCAAAAGACTTGGGAGAGCAGAGCACTTTTTTCAACTCTTTCCCCTGCTAGATGACTTAATAAACTTAAAAGGTTTTTTATCTCTTGGTTTCTTCTCTGCCAAAATGTTTTGGTGTAAGACGTGGGATCTCTGATGGTCAACTTGAGAAGTCCAAAGTAGAGCAGTACTGATCTAGATGGGATCAATCTGTATGTAACAAGGTGAGTAACCTCAGCAAATAAGTGCAATGCAATATTTGTTCCCTTGTTTGAACTCTATAGAATGTAGAGGGCTGGGTGACACCCTGACTCAGAATTTTCTCAGAGTAGGTTTAGAACAAACCTAGCTATCCTTATCAGCAAATGAGTAGTCCTGTAAGATTGATTACCTAAGGAGTCTGGAGGCAATGCTAAGTGCTGTTAAATTTGGCCATTAATACTCTGTCTCAATCTTTGTCTCTCCTTTTTTTTCTCTCCCTGTATTTCCCTCAACCCTCCTGTGACAATTAGGAAAAAACTGGATACAGTGTCTACTTACAGCCACCCTGATATCCTGGTGACTATGGCACTGTGATCCGGGACTCAAATACAAAGGCCACCAGTTGAACCACGTGACCTGCCTAGAGACAATCTTTTATCAGATACTGTGTCTTCCCATTTCCTAATATCCCTTTTGTTGACTGAGTGGCATTGATGAATAGCTCACCTAATGTCAGTCTTAAAGCTCCAATGTGTATTAGTCAGATAAACTGATGACCAGGTTTGGGCATTTATGGGCCAAACACTGGTACCTTAACAGTAGGAAACACCTTTTTCTCCTATCCTATGAGGTTCTCAGGAAAATGTGCCATGTCATGTCTGGTGTTATTTATAGATTCTGCTATCTTGGAAGATTTCTAAGGGTAAAACACATCTGAGTAACAAAGTGCTGGAAAAAATGCATGAAGGGAGTTTAGAATGGTGGGTGGGGAAGATGAATGAAGTTTCACACTTGAAACTGTTCTCCCAGATTTCTGTAATCTGAAGCTAAACCCTCTTTCCCAATGGCCAGAGATTTACTCCCACTTTAGACTTTTAGCTCAAGATAAGGTTTTAGGAATTGAAAAAGAAAAAAAATTCAAAATACTTTCTGTCATTTCAATAGTCAGATATGGTTTACAGAGATAAAGTTGGACAAGTAAGGAAAGGAAACATTTTTTCCTGGTTTGTAGAAATTTATGGCATTATGAACTAATTAGAGAACAAATTTGTAACTGAAATATATCTTTACTGCAAATTTCCAAATTAGAGTTTAAAGATTTGAATATATACATATACATATGGAATATATTTATATAAACATATGTATATATATTTTTTTAAAAAAGGAAATGAGAATGTGAAACATTCATTGTAAACCTTTGTAATGGAACTAATTTAAAACAGTGGCCTCTATAATTTAAGGTGCTGGCAACTATAATATTTGGGAAATTTGACATTTTGAATGAGATAATTTGTTATTGTAAATGCAAACTAAATTATAATGTGATCCATTTAAAGAGAGATAATCATATTTTACCCTCTATAGGTAGCTTATAAGAAAAGAAACATTAGATATTTGGTATTAAGGTGATATAATTAGAAACTGCATGAATAAGAATTAAAAGTGTAATTTACTCTATATTACTCTTTGGTATAAAATATGAAATTGATAGGGGATAAAGTAATTTTCAAAGTAAGGTGATTCATAAATGCATTAGGCCAAATTGATGATATTTGACTCACAATAAGTTTAAAAACCCATATACTAGTTATGTTATTGTTAGGCTTACAAGTTTATTTTATAAAGAAGTCTTTAAATTTTTTTAATGAATTTGTTTTTAGTTTTCTACATACCCTTCCATAAGTTTTCATTTTTCTCTACCTCCCTCTCCTTCCCCATCCCCAAGAGAACATGCAATCTGTATAGGCTCCACATTAAAAAATGCTTTTTATTAGATAGATTTCATATGATAAGATTTTTATTTGATAGATTGTTTGGCTACTAATTATTAAAATCATTAAAGAACATCTAGAATAATAAGCATTGAAGTTACATCTCCTTTAATAAAGACAGATCCCAGATTCAAAGATTAATTTTTGCCTTAGGGTTTACCTCAGAGAGGGATATTTGTCCACCTAAAGGCTTACAGGGGCTAGTGTTCTTCCATGTTTTGAGCGACCTATCATATATTCATTATTTGTGTGCAATCACAGAATGTAACTGTTTTCTTAATTTTTTTTTTAAAGCAATTGGGGTTAAGTAATTTGCTCAAGGTTACATGGCTAGTCATTATTTATGCGTGGGTGCTCATTTTCTGAGGCCGGATCTGATCTCGGGTCATCCCAACTCACTGCGCCACCTAGCCGCCCCTTTAGGGCAATTGGGGTTAAGTAACTTGCCCAAGGTTACATGGCTAGGTTTCTGTCTGTGTGGATTAAGTGTCGGAGGCCGGCTCCGAACTCAGATCCTTCTCACTCCAGGGCCAGCGCTCTATTCACTGCGCCACCTAGCCGCCCCTGTTTTCTTGATTTCTAATGATTGATTTCTGATTTTATACACATATATATGTATATATGTATGTATGTATATCTGATTGGCTTTCTTCTGTACCCCAAAGTTACATAAACTTCTACATTCATGCTGGATATGAAAGTGACTAGGATTAAATCATAGAGAAGTGAAAGGAACTGCAATTCCTAGGACTGCTGATCTGCACTGCTGTATAAATGGTGAAGTGAAGAAGTCAGCCATGAGAGTTGAGGAGATTAAGGAACTGAGTAGTTAGGATGCTGAAGGGGATATCAACATATATGTTGAAGTACTTAGGATAATGGTAAGATCTGAGAAAAGAGGAACACTGTGAGCCACATACTAGCTCTGATACAACCTCTCTGAGTAAGGGTTACCTTTCTTGGAAAAAAGTGGATAATACTTGCAGTAGTACATGAAAAGTACCTGGTAAACTTTGGAATGTTACATAAATGTATACCATTGTGTCTCTCTTATTGAGGGCAGGAAAGGCAACAACTGTGCCTTGGTGTAGACTTAACTATGGTGCATGGCTTAACCATAATACTGGATTTAATTTCCATAAAAATCAAGAGAATGTAAGCTATTCCTTTGAGAGAACTGCAATTCCTCAGGGTCACAGATCTTCTGAGTGAGAACTTCGTTAATATTCATCATTAAAAGGATAGTTGGGATGTTCCTTGAATCTAAAAAGGGAAAAACATACAGATACAAGTCTTATGCATTAAAGAAATATCCATAACACACTAACTCCAACAACCTACCACCTCCCAAACTCCTCCTCAAATACCCAGATTAATAAATACAATCAGGGACAGCTAGGTGCAATGAATAGCGCACCAGCCCTGGAGTCAGAAGAATCTGAGTTCAAATCCAGCCTCAGACACTTAACACTTACTAGCTGTGTGACCTTGGAGGAGTCACTTAATTCTAATTGCCCTGCCTTCTCCCCTCCAAAAAGCAAAAAACAAAATATAATCAGACCCCAGCTTCTGGGATAAGAACTCACTATTTGACAAGAAATCTGGAAAAACTAGAAAATAGTATGGCAGAAACTGGGCATAGACCAATATCTTACAACATATACCAAAATCAAGTCGAAATGGGTGCATGATCTAGGTATAAAGGCTGATACTGTAAGCAATCTGGGAGAGCAAGGTATAGTTTACCTGTCAGATTTATGGAGAAGGTAAGATTTTTATGACCAAACAAGAGTTAGAGAGCATTACAAAATGCAAAATAGATCATTTGGATTACATTAAATGAAAAAGTTTTTGCACAAATAAAGTCAATGTAAATAAGATTAGGAGGGAAGTGAAAAATTGGGAAAGAATTTTTACAACCAGGGTCTCTAATACAGGACTCATTTCTAAAATATAGAGAGAACTGAGTCAAATATGTAAGAATACAAGTCATTCCCCAATTGATAAATGGCCAAAGGATATGAAAAGATAGTTTTTAGAGGAAAAAATTAAAGATATCTATAAGCATATAAAAAAATGCTCTAAATCACTATTGATCAGAGAAATGCAAATCAAACAGCCCTGAGTTACCACATCTCACTGGTCAGATTGGATAAGATGACAAAACAGGAAAATGATAAATGCTGGAGAGGAGGTGGAAAAATTGGAACACTAATGATTGTTGGTGGATTTGTGAACTGTTCCATTTTGGAGAGCAATCTGGAACTATGGCCAAAAAGTTATAAAAAAGTGCATAATCTTTGACCCAGAAATACCACTTCTAGGTCTGTGTCCCAAAGAAACCATAAAAGTGGGAAAAGGACCTGTATGTACAAAAATATGTATAGCAGCTCTTTTTGTGGTGGTAAAGAATTGGAAATCAAGGGGATGCCCATCAATTGGGGAATGGCTGAATGAGCTGTGGTATATGAATGTAATGAAATACTATTATCCAATAAGAAATGAAAACCACAAGGACTTCATAATAAACTTGGAGAGACTTATATAAACTGATGCTCAGTTACGTGAGCAGAAAGAGGGGAACTTTGTACCATTTACAGACACATTTTATGTGTGACAGCTAACTTTGATAGACTGGGGTGCACTTAGCAATGCAAGGTTAGCAGACAAATACAAAAGACTCATGATGGGAAGGGATATCCCCATCCAGAGAAAGAGCTACAGAGTCTGAATGTAGATGGAAGCACACTACCTGCTCTCTCTCTTGCCTTTTGCTTTCTTTTGTCTCTTCTTTCTCTTTGCTCACTGTATTTGTAGAACCTATATTAGACTGCATGCCGCCCTGGGGGAAGAGGGGAAAAGGGGGGGGAGGGTGTTTGAAATTCAGGGGATTGTGGAATTGAATGTTGTTAACTAAAAGTAAATTAATAAATTCAAATTTAAAAAAAATAAAAAAGAGGAAATGCAATCTTGGTCGTGGTTTGTTTTCTTTGGTCCATGCATCTAAATACTGAGTAAGGACTTAGTTATAGATCCCTCTTGCCTTGGGTTGAAGCAGGCTTTGTTCAGTTGCCTCAAAAATGAAAGCATTTCTGAAATAGAAGGAAAATAAGTGGGAGGTATAATAGACCCAGAGAAAGAAGTGGTAAACCAGTCCAGTATCTTTGCCAAGAAAACCCAAATGGGGTCACAAAGGCTCAGACATGACTCAGTCAGTACATAATTGAATCAGTAAACATAACTGAACTATAAGCCTAATAGATCCTGGGTCTGGAATCAGAAAATTTGTATCCAAGTTCTGGCTCTCTCAATTACTGGCTGTATGACTATGGACAAATTACCATAAAATTACCACAATGTCTCAGAAGTTCAATTTCCTCATCTTTAAAATGGAGAAAAATATTTTTGAACTACTTGTTTTACAGGATTATTGCAAGGTCCACTTGAGTCTATGGGTACAAAGGATTTTGTAAACATAAATCACTATGTAAGTGTCAACTATTATCAATAAGAAGGGCCACATAACAAGGGGTATATTTATTCATAAGGGTCTGACTTAGGAAACTGAAGCCAACAGAGGGGAAGTGGCCTCCCCTAAGTCCAACTGGTAGGAAGTGTGAAAGAGAAGAATCAAAGCTAAAACTTCAGACTTGAAATCCAGTGCTTTTCCCATGATAATCATCACATTGTCTCCCCACACCATGGCATACCTTTATCCACATCAATTAATAAAACAGACTTTGGTCTTAAAGCATGGAGTGAATTGAGAGTAGGAAAAGTATTGTGGTGCACTGTGGCCACATTCTACTATTAACACCATTAAATGTTTGTGTAGAATCAGAAGGAGGAGATATTACAAGAGTAATCAATAGCATAGCAAATATTCTACTATGCAGCAAGTGAGTCAGTCATGAAGCATTTACTATGCTTACCATATGGGAGGCACTGTGCTAAGCAATGGGAATACAAAGAAAAGCAAAAGACAATTTCTGTCCTAGAAGAGTATACGATCTAATGAGGGAAACCACAAGCAAACAAATATTTTTATACAGAAAATAATCAAAACAGGGAAGGCACTATGAATATTTTTGTACATGTGGGTCCTTTTCCCTTTTTGATGATTTCTTTGGGATACAGAGCTAGTAATGGTGTTGCTGAATCAAAAGTTATGTCCAGTCCATAGCCCTTTGGGCAGAGTTCCAATGCTTGGATCAATTCACAACTCCATCAACAATGAATGCAATTCAAATTTTCCCACATCTCTGACATTTGTAATTTTCCTTTTTTGTCATATTAGCCAAACTGCTAGGTTTGAGATGGTACCTCAGAGTTGTTTTAATTTGCATTTCTCTGATCTATAGTGATTTGGAGAAGTGCTTCTCAAATTATGGGGCTCTATCCCAAGTTTTAGAAGCCCTGATTTAGAGCATTTTACATGACTATAGATAACAGTAATTTCTTCATCCAAAAATTGACATCCTTTGACCATTTATCAATTGGGGAATGGCTTGTAGTCTTATAAATTTGAATCAGTTCTGTATATATTTTAATATGAGGCCTTTATCAGAGAAACTGGCAATAAATTGTTGTTTTTTTCCCCCAGCTTTCTGCTTTATTTCTAATCTTAGCTGCATGGACTTTGTGAAAAAAAAAACAAACCTTTTTAATTGAATAAAAATTATTGATTTTGTACTTCTTAATGTTCTTTATCTCTTGTTTGGACATAAATTCCTCACTTCTCCATAGATTTGACTGGTAAAATGTTCTTTGCTCTTCTAATTTGCACATGGTATCACTCTTTTGGTCTAAACCATGTACCCATGTTGATCTTATCTTGGTATACAGTATAAGAGTTAGTCTATGCCTAGTTTCTGTTGTACTATTTTCCAGTTTTCCCACCAGTTTTTCTCAAATAGTTCTTATCCCAAAAGCTGGAATCTAGGTTTATGAAACAATAGTTTACTATAGTCATTGAATACTTTGTCTTGTGTACCTAACCTATTCCACTGATCTACCACTCTATTTCTCAGCCAGTGCCAAATAGTTTTGGTGGATTCTGCTTTATAATAGAGTTTTATATCTGGTACAGCTAAGCCTCCTTTCTCTGCATTTCATTTCATTAATTCCCTTTATATTCTTGAACTTCTATTTTTTTTTCCAGATGAATTTTGTTACTATTTTTTCTAGCTCAATAAAATAATTTTTGGAAGTTTCAGTGATATGGCACTGAATACGTAAATTAATTCAGGTAGAATTGTCATTTTTTTATATTAATTCAGACTGCACAAGAACAACTGATATTCCAATTATTCAGATCTGATTTTATTTGTATGGAAAAGGTTTTATAATTGTTTTTATATGGTTCCTGGGTTTGTCTTGGCAGGTAAACACCCAAATATTTTGTGTTGTCTACAGTTATTTTAAATGGCATTTCTCTTTCTATATCTTCTGTTAGGTTTTGTTAGTAATATCAGATTGCATGCTGTCTTGGAGAAGGGGTTTGGGGGAGGGAGAAAAAAATCTGGAACTCAAAATCTTATAAAAATGAATATTGACAACTATCTTTACATGTAAATGGGAAAAATAAAATACTATTAAGAGGGGAAAGAAAAAAATTTTAAAAGGCAAGGCACTAGAATTAAGAGGGGTTATAAAAGGCTTCCTGGAAAAGGTAGAATTCTAGTTGGGACTTGAAGAAAACCAGTGAAGCAAGGAGACAAAGGCAAGGTGAAGAATATTCCAAGACAGAAGGAGAGCCAGAGAAAACATTCACAGTCTAAGATAGCATGTCTTGTTCAGAAAAAAGCAATGAGACTAGCATCACTGGATTAAAGAGCACACAGCAAGGAGTAAAGTGTGAGACGACTAGAAAGGGGAAAGGGAGTAGATTATGAAGAACTCTAAATGCCAAACAGAGAATTTTGCTCATAGAGATGACAGGGAGCCATGAGGGTTTAATGCCATGGTGACTCAATGAAGAATGGACTGGAATGGGGAGAGCATTAAGGCAGGCAGACTCACCAAAAGCCTATTGCAATAGGCTTTCAAGTATGGGGAGATGAAGACCTATACCACAGTAGTGGCATTATCAGAGGAGAAAAGAAGCATGTTCAAAAGATGTTGCTAAAATGAAATCAACAGGCCTTGGCAATAGACTGAACATGAGAAGGGCTGAGGCAAGAGAAAGTGAGGAGTCAAGGATGAGGCCTAGGTTGTAAGCCTTGGGGCTGGGAGCACAGCAGTGGTGATAGGGGAAGTATCGAGATATATGGAGGAAAGATAATGAGTTCAGTTTTAGACATGAAAAAAAAGTTTCAAAGATAGAAGAGAAAAAAAAGGGAAAACCCAAAAACAAAGTTAGAAGAGAGAAAATCCAAAGATATGTACCATACTTACTTTAATGATCAATGTTCATATAATTTCCCACTATCCTTAGGCTAACATGGGACCAGTAATCTAATGAGAATAAAAGCAGTCATGGGAAGAGGTGTGGGGCTTCTCTCAACCTCACTTCCTGAGGAATGATAGAGAAGTACAAGAATCCTTGTAGGAAATGGGTTTGGAGGAAGACAGTCAGTTTTCCTCATCTATCCTTGAAGGTCTGTGACTTGTGTTATGGTATCATAATGGTAGCATTAAAGAGTGTTGCTCTAGAGCTCATCATCACAGAATCAAGCCCCTAGGGGACCCTTCAGGCCTCATTTGGAGTCCTTAAAGATCATCTCATCTAAACCCTTCTTTTTACAGATTTTCTAAGACCCTAAGATTCAGAGAGGATAAGGGACTTGTTCATTGTCTCACTAACTAGTAAGCATTAGAGACATGATTAGAACCAAAGTTCTGACATAAAGTACTTCTCTGTTTGTATGGGAAAAGTTTGGTTACTGAAAGTGGGAAAAAAGGATCCAACATGCACCAAAAATAATAAAATTCATGCATGAAAAATATGTTTTCTATTAAACTATAAAGAGAGAGACAGGAGGACTACACAGAAAACTGAATGGCCAAGTTTGAGGGCAGACAAATGACTGAAGTTGCAAATACCTAAATGCAATTTTATCCTTGAGCCTCAATTACTGAAATTTTTTTTTCTGCATTTGACCCAGAATAATTGCATGGGAGAGGTCCACAGTGGTGCTTCAGATAAAAGGAAGAGGAGATTTGATAACCATTGCAAAACATTATACTTGGTAGATTTATAACTTCTTTTCAAAGGACTTGAAAAAGGATTCCTTCCTCTAAAGTGCTACTCTATGTCCCTGCAGTCACAGACCTCAAAGACAGAAAGGAAGATGAAAGAGCCAGAACTCACTGATTAATGGACAGGTAGCGAAGGTTTCTGTTAATGCCATCAATGGCTTTCATATCTTCTGGAGTCAACTGGAAGTCAAACACCTGCCAGGGGAAAAAAAGGATATAGATGAATAGGATCTGCTTATAGCACCTCAGAATGAAATAAGCAACTTGACTGATTGAATCAGTCACAGTCTCCACTAAGACTCTTATAACTCTGATCTCTCTTCTACAGAAGGGAGAGCAGATTGAGAGAAATGCTGGTCAGAAGCCAAACATTGCTGAGGAGGGACAGTGTGAAAAGAACAAGAAGGATGAACAGGGGAAGAATTGGATGGAAGGAAATACAAAGTAATCAAAACTGTGAATGTGAATGGGCTGTATTCACCACAAAATGGAAGCAGACAGCAGAGTGGATTAAAACCAGAAACCTACAATATGTTGTTTACAAGAAACACATTTAAAGCACATACACACACACACACACACACACACACACACACACACACACACACACACACACAAACAAGGTAAAGGGAAGGGGTTGGAGCAGAATCCATTATGCTTCAATTGAAGTACCAATTAAAACAGAAAAGTTAAAGATTTTAAAGTACAAAAGGTTTTGGGTTTAATGTCTGCCCTCTCAGACAGCCAGAAGGGTGAGGAGAATGATAGGAGAGGTGAGGAGAGACAAAGTTTATTTTTGTCAGATCTCCAAAGGAGACATTTCAAACCCAATATCTGAAACATCTCAAATTTAATATTTCCAAAATAGAAGTTATTAACATTTCCCCCAAAGCAACACTGATCACAAACTTCCCAACTTCAGCATGAAGAACCACAAGTTTTCCAATCTCCCAAGTTCACAATCTTGGTGTTATCTTCAATTCCTTGCTTTCTCTCACCCTACAAATATAATTTGAAGGAAGCCAAAACACCTGATCCGGAAATCATGCTGGTCCTAGATAAGTTAGCTCCAGGTTTTCCAGTGATGCAATCAGTCCTTACTGTCTAGTCCTGGTTTTCCCATGAGAAGGGACTGTAAATCAGAGCTTGCCTGATATCCTGAGATCCAGGGCTCTGCCCTGTTCTGGGATGTTAGTCAAAAGGTGTTAGCTCACCCATACATTTTAGATACTATTCATATGGCTTGGAAACATCAAGGACATGATAACTGACAAGACCTACTTGACATCACTGTCTGGCATCTTAAAACTGAACAAAGAAGTATTAGAAATCCTAGGGACCTATAGTTACCTTCTTTGTCTCATTACTGTATAAAAACCTTGCTCATGGTATCAATAAATGGATTGCATTGATGAATCTCGCCTGGCCTACAATTTCAAGTCACACTTCCACAGTCTTGTGCATCATTTTAGAGCTGGCATAAGAAATCACTTAGTGTTGACCCCACAATAATTAGTTGCCAAATTTTGCTCTTTCTGTCCTAACATCTCTTATATCTCATCCCCCCTGACTGCTCAGATAGCTACCATCATCACTTCTCACCCACATTATTGGTCACTCTCCTTAATGTCACGAGCCATTCTCTCCCCTCATTAGTCCATTTTCCTCACTGTTGACAAAGTTATTCACCTTAAGTGCAGATCTCACTGTGTCATTCCCTTATTCAATAAAATCCTTATTGCCTTGAGGACAAAATATACACTCAACAATCTGGCCCCAACCTATCCACAACACTGCATCTCTTGTCTTCCTCCCTGTGCACTGGCCACCCCCTATGCCTGAAAAGCATTCTCTCTTGATCTCTACCTCACAAAACCCCTTTCTTCCTTTGGTATAATTCAAGTGCCAACTTCTATGTGAAGTCCTTCCTGACCCCCTTAACTGCCAGTGCTCTCCCTCCCAAATTACTATGGATTTAGCTGCTTTGTTTTTATTATCTCTGAATAACTACAAAGCAGTTATTCCAAAGTGTGTGTAACATAAACATCACACACGCTGTCTCCTCAGAAAATTGAAGTGAACAAGTAGTTTCTTGGAGATATTTTGAGAATAGCAGAGACTGGGGGTGAATTCACTTCTATCCACTAGAAAGAATCACTGAAGTGCACTAAATTCTTCAGCTATCACCTTCCCAATGACCACCTTTCAGACTTCTCTTTTTCATCATTTTCTCCAATATTCCATTCACCAACACCAGTGTTTGTGCAGCTGCTCAAACCAACTCTGCCATGCCTCTTCACCTGAAAGTTCTCCTTGATCCGCTTTTCATTGAAGCTCTTTGCCAAGACTACCACCCCTCTCTGAATCTGGTATCTGAGAACAACCTGGGCTGGGGTCTGATTGTGCTTCTTGGCAATGGCTCCCAGGACTGGGTCCTCTAGGAGAACAGGAGACCCTGCTTCTACCCTGCAAGAGAAAACAAACATTTCAAAATCTGTGGTCAGTAAAATGGGATAGAAGTCAATGCCATGTAGATAGTAATTATCCTTTAGCTATTTACATTTTTCAAAGTGTTTCCATAGATATCTGATTTGAACCTCATAATAGTACAAGGTGGTCATGGCAAAAGTTACTATCTTCTCCTAAAAGATGATGAACCGGGGCTTAGAAAGGTTACATTATTTCTTCAAGATCACATAGCTACTAAAATGTCAGACCTCAATCGGGAGTCAAATCCAGCTAATTGTAACCCCACAATCAATGCTATTACCACTCCTCAAAGTTGCATAACTTTTAAATGTGAAAAAATTTGGCTAGTCAACTTTAGGAGTGATTAAGGAATCCATTACTGACCCCTTTCTCACCATGGAGCCTCTCTGTGGGATCCCAAGGCACTGTATGCTACCAATATGATATCCTTTGACTTGCAGAATTCCAACAATTTGCTCTGGTTCAGATAAGGATGGCATTCCACCTGCAGTTCAATAAATACTGAAGTTTTAGCTTATAAAAATAAGATATATGAGGCCAAAAAGAACAATATTAAGGAGCTTAATGATTAAAGGACTTGAGAATTACCTAGTTACACCCCAAATCACAGAATATTAGCACAATATAGGGCTACTCAAGGCTCCTTTCACATAGAGACATTAGTGCTAAAAGGGGCAGAAAAAGTAATATTGAATTAAGGAAAAGACTAAAATTAACTAATAAAGGATGTAAGGCTCAGATCCTGCCATAGATGAATAGTTTGATGCCTGAAAGAAGTAGAAAAAGAACTTTGGTTTAATAAAAATGGTTTAAATGTGTTAAAGGTAACAGAGCCTTCAGATAATAATCTGAGCAGTTGTGAAGAGAAAACCAACTGTGTAATAAAAACAGACTCAAATGATCTTATGGATGCATATCTGAAAATTTTGCAGTTTAAAGGATCAAAGAAATAAGTTTCATTTATTAAAACCTAGAACAATAGGAGTATGAAGAAAATAGTTTCAAGAACAAAAAAGGAGATGTAGGACCATGATGAAGATAAGACTTACAGGCAGCTATGGTCCCTCCATTCATTTGTCAGGAAGGGGAAGGCTAGGAAAGAAACTGCACCCCAAAAAGAATTGTTTTACCTGGTTGCAGACAGGTTTATATTTAAGCCCAGGTTTATTCAGGATCATCTCCAATAGCCTGCGGTTGAAGTTGGACACTCCAATGGACTTCACAAGGCCTGCATCCTTACATTTCTCCATGGCCTGAGTAGAGAGGGATTGTAAATCACTATGAACCTTGGAAGACATGTTGAGTAGAATCCTTCCCCCATTCAGCCTTGGTCTTTTTACTTCCTCTCCTCTGATTTGAAAAAAGAACCTCAGGAGAGGGTACATTACAGAATTAAACCTGGAAGGGGCTTTAGATACAATTTAGTACAGCCTCCTCATCTTTATTCCTTTTTTGGTCAAAAAAAAAACAAATCAAAACAAAAAAAAAAACAAGATCTAGAGAAATTAGTGCTAGATGCCATACAGGTCGTAGGGAACCAAACCATTATCTGAGTTTAGGTCTACTAAATTTTTTCATTATGCTGGTTCAGAGGACAGCTCCTCACAAGGCAGATTTCTAGTTTTAAAAAGAAACATATTAACTGAACTTCATCTATGTGACACTGACTCCCATATGCCTTCCCATCAAAGTATGAAAACCTAGAAGTCAAGTGATTATTTCAGTAAATGAAAGTTAAAATCATAGGAGCCAAAACTAAGATGCTCAGAAATATCACATTAGCCTTTCATTGTGTGAAATGGATGACAAAATCTCCACTGCCAAGAAAGAAAAAAAGTAACAATCACCAGAAAAACAAAATCCCCCATCTTCTATCTACTCTCTTGTCTTTACTTTTTGTTATATTCTAACACACCAATTCCTCTCTCCCTTGCCATTCCTTTTCAATTTGTCCTGGGTTCATTCCCCTTAATCTAAATCTGACAAGATGTCAAAATTTCTTGGAGTTTAGAAGTCCTGGGAGTGTAACTCTTCTCTTGGCCTCCCCATTCTATAACCCATCACAGGGGCCCCAAGATACCATTGTTAGCAACACAGGCTCCTTCAATAATCAATAAAGTGCATACTTTGCTGGATTTTCTGATTAGCTGTCGATCCTCATTTAATCCAAACTTATATGCTTTTTATATTAATATAGAATAATAGAGTAAATCATAAGGGTCAAGAGACTTCACTATCCTTTAGTCCAGTTGGCCACATTCTTCAAATAATAGTTGAGATAACTCACTTGACATCCCCAAATCAGTGTCAGAACTAAAATTAGAAGTCTCTGTTTCTAACACTAAATATATTCCATTTAACAAGCTGCCTTGCACCTCTTCATTTGATAAAATTCACTTCCAACTACCTGAGGATCTTCCTCTCCAGTCACAATCACTTTTAGGCAGTTCTAACATCACTTTAGAGCCACAGGATGGTTTTTGGTTTTTTTTGTTTTTTTTGTCTGCTACAAGTCACCTACCTCCCAAGTGTCACGCAAATCCACAGAGTCAAAGATAACTTTCTGATTTTCATCCATTGGAATCTTCTCTTTGCCAGGCTGTAATTAGAGAAGGAAAACTTGCCTTTTTGAGACACTCAACCAAGCTTACTGTGTGTGCTGCATAAGGCATTGTGCCAAATGCCACAAATAAAACATGAAATGGTGATATAGTTCTTGCCTTGAAAGAGCTTCCCTTCTACTAGTAGCAATCAAGTATATAGATAATTATAATAAAGGTCCAGAGGATCAGAGAGGAAGACCTGGAAAAAATCTTAGAGGCCATCTAATTGAACACTCTTATGTAAAACTTTATTGATAATTTGTTACAGAAAAGGTTTCTCAACAAATATTGAATTCAACCCAATAAAGAAGCATATTTCTTGAAACAATTAAGCAAAACTGCCTAATTTAATTACACGGATCTGACTGAGAACATGTGACACTTTTTACTAGGTAGTCTACTGATATTTTTTTTAAAAGATGCGTCATTAAACTTTAATAATCTCGAATTTTTTATACAACTGTAGTCATGAATAGTCATTCTCTCACTCCCTCATAGTTTTTTATTGAGCACCTATAATGTATAAGGCCCTGAGCTAGGCTCTGAGTTTACCAAAAGGAAACAATTCGCTCCTGGATAGTTTTAGTAATTCCTGTTTTGTTCCCCATGGCCTAGAACCAAACTGCTAAATCTTCAATTCATTTTTGTTTATTTGCTGGTTAATCAGCCTTCCATAGTTGAAGCTTGTATTGCTTGAAGAAATTCTCCCTCTATCCCAACACATTGTTGTCCCTCCTTAGTCCAGTGGAGTCCCTTGCTCATTTATCCTTTTTTCTTATACTTC
Source organism: Gymnobelideus leadbeateri (assembly GCA_011680675.1). Classification (NCBI taxonomy): domain Eukaryota; kingdom Metazoa; phylum Chordata; class Mammalia; order Diprotodontia; family Petauridae; genus Gymnobelideus; species Gymnobelideus leadbeateri. The sequence continues at coordinate 39,012 of WOXC01001034.1, forward strand.
CTTTTCTCAGCATAGATAACAGTATGGTTCATATATCCCTTCAATCCCCGACCCTCTCTATAGGGTATCTCCTTTAAACACCCATACTCACAGTTTTGTCTCCTCACTAACCAAAAGACAAAGTGGGGTTCCTCTTTTAATATGAAGCACTGGACCATCACCCGGCCTCTTAAGGCTACTTGAACTTGTTGACATTTCACAAATTTATTTCGTCCCTTGCATTTTGTTTTGGAAGCAATTGGGGTTAAGTGACTTGCCCAGGGTCACATATCTAGTAAGTATGTGAGGGTAGATTTGAACTCAGGTTCTACTTTCAACTCAGGTCCTCCTTACTCCAGGGCTGGTGCTCTGTCTACTGTGCCACCACCTCCTCCTGTCCCTTGCATTTCAAAGACTATTAAAGAAGACAGCCTCCAGAAGTAGAGGCAGGCAGCACAGCTCCCACACACCTTCTCTAGTAGAACTGAAATTCATGTCACACTGAATAGATGATCAAGGAAATAATGAGAAACAAGAGTAAGTGAAATCTTCCACCCCAGAACTGCACAAACAGTCATCCAGCAACAGACAAAAAAAACATTTCCTTTCCCTCCTCCCAAGCAAGCTTCCCAGAGAGATGTGGCATCTGTAGTCTACAAGGCTCTGGGTCTAGGTTCTGCAAGAATGGAGGACTCACCTGAGAAAGCCCTAGGGTACAGACCTTGAAAACGCTAGGGAGGAACAACTAGAAGAACTACCAACCTGCTATTGAGCTCAGGTCAGAATAGCCAAGGCCAAAGCCAAAGGGATCCGAACACTGTTCTGAGATGCCATAGATGGCCCTGAAAATCTAGTTCTTTCAATATCAAACAACATCGGGAGGCAAATTCTAGGAGATGAAGGTCAGTGCAAGAATCCAAGGAACCCAGGCCAAGGCCAAGCTGAGCGAACCACTTCACTAAAAGTCCAGAAAGGGCCCTTTCCTGGCCCTGGAACAAAGCCCCATTTAAGAAACTGAATCCAGAGATGAGTAAATCAAACACCCAAAACAATAATGAAAAAATTTATTGCAAATCAAACCAAAAAATAGGGAGATTTACAGATTAAGTATACAACATACTGATGCAAATATATCCAACACCCTTCTATTCAACAAAAGGAAGACCCCAGGGACAGTTATGGGAACAATAAATAGAGCACTGTCCCTGGAGTCTAGAGGACCTGAGTTCAAATCTGCCCTCAGACACTTGACACACTTACTATCTCTGTGACCTTGGGAAAGTTATTTAACCAAAATTGTCCTGCCTTCCCCCCTACAAAAGATAAAATAAAAACACTAAAAATTTTTTAAAAAGAAGACCCCAGTTACTGGGATAGGTACTCATTATTTAACAAAAACTGCTGGGTTGTAGCTTTTACACTGCTTAGATGAAAGATACTGAAGTTTTTTCTAAAAGAATAACTTTCGGGGGCAGAGCCAAGATGGCGGAGTAGAAACAGCTCTTCCAAGCCTCTCTGCCCCCAGATTCCCCACAAACTATGTAAAAAAGGACTGTGAACAACTTCTGGAGCCCCAGCACCCACAGAACGACACAGAGAAGCTAACCTCCCGCTGAGGACAGCCCAGCACCCTGCAGGAAGGACCAGCGCAGTGGTCTGGGAGCCGGCAGCGCGCAGAGCGCAGGAGCCGAGCCGAGCCCAGGTCCACGTAAGCCGAGGTTTTAGCCCCAGGGCGGCAGGGCCAGCAGCCGGCTGGAGGAACCCCAGAACACCAGGAACTGTGGAGACTCCAGAATTATCAACACAGACATGCATAGGACAAAGTAAGAGGTTAGTGTCCTATGGACTTTGGGACCTGTATTTGGGGAATGCGTCAACTCCCTCCCCTGGGGGCTAGAAGCCGCTGAGGAGACACGCCATTTTGTAGTTTTCAGAGGCATTTCCGGCTCCCAGCCTACAAATCATGGGGAGATCCAGCGATCAGTCTTGGGGGGTAATCGCTCTTGCTTTAACCTCCCTGGATCTGGATTGTGATCTAGGATGGAAGTTGTGGGTGGGTTTACAGCTTGCCAGAAACGGAAGTTGCCCCCCACACGTTCAGGACGAAAATTCCTCTATCTGGCCTTAAAGCCATAGTGTGGCAACAAGCCCAAAAGTCAAGCAATTAAGTGGCAACATGCCAAGGCAACGGAAACAGAAAAATGCAACCCTAGACTCCTATTTTGGGGGCATAGAGCGGGAAAAGGACTGTGAGGTCAGAAGTCCTGCTCCAAAAGCCCCAGGGGAAAACATGAGCGGGTTGCAGGCCATAGAGGACCTTAAGAAGGACTTTAAAAATCAAATAAGAGAAGTGGAGGAAAAATTGGAAAGAGAAATGAGAAGGATGCAGGAAAAGTATGAAATGAGGGTCAACAGCCTGACTGAGGAAAACAACACCTTAAAAAATAGACTAGCTCAAATGGCAAAGGAGGCCCAAAAGGGCAATGAGGAGAAGAATGCCTTAAAAAGTCGAATTTGCCAGATGGAAAAAGAATCTCAAAAGTTCACTGAGGAGATTCATTCCTTCAGAGTTAGACTGGAGCAAATGGAAGCTAATGACTTTATGAGAAATCAAGATGCTGTTAAGCAGATCCAAACAAATGAAAGATTAGAAGGCAATGTGAAACATCTCATGGGAAAAACCACTGACCTGGAGAATAGATCCAGGAGAGACAATTTAAAAATTATTGGACTACCTGAAAGCCATGATCAAGGAAAGAACCTAGAAATCACCCTTCAAGAAATTCTCAAGGAAAACTGCCCTGATGTTTTAGATCCAGAGGGCAAAATAGAGGTTGAAAGAATCCACCCATCACCTCCTGAAAAAGATCCCAAAAAGAAAACTCCCAGAAACATTATAGCCAGGTTCCAGAATCCCCAGATCAAGGAGAAAATACTACAAGCAGCCAGGAATATTGTGGAAACACAATCAGAACAGCCCAGGACCTGGCAGCTTCTACACTGAGGGATCGAAGGGCATGGAATATGATATTCCAGAGGGCAAAAGAACTGGGAATGAACCCAAGGGTCACCTACCCAGCAAAACTGAGTATTTTGTTTCAGGGGAAAATATGGTCATTCAGTGGAATAGAGGACTTTCAAGCATTCTTGAGGAAAAAACCAGAATTGAATAGAAAATTTGACATCCAGACACAAGAAGGAAGAGATGCCTGAGAAGGTAATCAGGAAAAGAAATCAAAAGGAACTTATCAAAGTTGAACTATTTACATTCCTATATGGAAAAGCAATAACTGTGACTGATGATATCTTTCTCACTATGAAAATAATGGAAGAAGGGGTGTGGTCATATGAATACATATGTGAATGTGTGTGTATATGGTTACAGTTATATATGGATAGAGGGCATAGGTTGAATTTGTTGGGAAGGGAGAATACTCAAGGGATTAAATTATGAGGTGAGAGAGGAAAGTGGCAAGAGGAGATGGGGAGAGACAGGGTAGGGTAAACTATCTCATATAGAAGAAGCAAGGGGAAGTGGTTGCAAGGGAGGGGGAGAATAGGAAGGCAAAAAAGACAAAACCACATTCTCATTGAATTTGGTTCAGGGAGAGAATGACATACATACTAAATGGGATATCTCAACCTGCAGCAGAATAGGGGGAAGGGGGATGAGAGGAGGATGATGGATGGGAGGGCATCCTTGGGGGGAGGGGAGGTTGGAAGTACCCACTATAGAAGAGGGACAGGATCAAGTAGGGAATGGACTAGGTGGGGGGTGGGATGAGTGGGAGGGAAGTATAAGCAGCCTTGTACAATATATCTACTATGATAATGTTTTGCATAGCTAGACATGTACAACATATACTGAATTATTTATCTCCCAAGAAGGAATGGGTGACAAGGGAGGAAGGAAATGGATCTGAAACTCGAGGTCATAACATTAAATGTTTCAAATATATATAAATACTATTATTAATACTCTTTTGCTTGTAATAGGGAGATAAGATGTGCAGGCATTGGGACACAAAGATTCACCTTCCTCTAATGGAAAAGTCGATGGGGGTGTGGGAGAAGGTATGGGAGAGAGCAGATTGGAGGAAGTGATATCTTGTGGGACTACTATTCTGGGAGGTTGGGTAGGGGAATAATGGGGGGAAAATGATTGTAACTCAAAATCTGGTGGAAATGAATGATGTAAAACAGAAGTTAATAAAGAAAGGTACAAAAGTAAAAAAAAAAAAAAGAATAACTTTCACAACTGTCAAAGACTAATAGCAAAACTTTGTTCCACTTGTTCCCTGCTCCAGAAATTCTCTTTTTATTCTCACAGTAAATCCTACCACTTGCATTCCAAATACTCGGTTTTTTCTCCTCTGACTGATACCCCAAGACTTTTCTGTGAAATGCTTGTTTTTCTATCCTTGGTTGCTGCACAACTTTGCTGAGTGGCTGTGCATTCTAAGCAGCCTGAGGGTCATAAAAACCAAATTACAGGAATATGAATTTGATATCAGCAAGAGTTGATTCCTTAGCACTCTAATAAAACTAAGTTTTTTTCCTGCTCTCTTTCACCCACAATCATTGGACCCTGCTGACAGGTATGTCTCTCCCAAGTAGTCAAGAGAATTCCCCAACACAGGGACTATAGGCATTCACCACCATGACCAGCCTCATCTCTTAAGGCCAAATCAGGATATCCTTGGAAATGTTTACTTGTAGGCATCTACTTTAAATATTAGGACACTGACACACAACCAGATCTACATTTATCTGCAACCCTCAAGACAAAGCCTGAATAAAGGTAAAACATTCCTTTACTTCTTATAAAAGGGGGACTGAAAAATGATAAAGCAAAAAAGGAGAAACATGGCAAAAAAAAAAGTCTTTCAATACCAAGAGGCGTTTCTAGCACTTACTTTAACAGGGACAGGAAAATGGATAATATAAAGGTCAACATAATCAAGCTGAAGGCTCTTCAGGGTCTCTTCCAGGGTAGGCCTGACCAATTCTGGGCGGTGGCATGTACTCCAAAGCTAAAGGGATTGAAGGAATATTCAAAGTAATATTGAGTATTCTTTATCAAATCAATTCCAAAAAGGATAGCAAATTGTGGAAATAGGCCAGCAGACTAAGTTCCCAGAATGGCTAATTTGCAGATAACTGTGAAGTAGCTGAAGTTCATCTTTGTCACTTAATCTCTCTGTGCCTGTTTCTTTGTTTGCAAAATGAGGGATAATGAATAAATTTTTTCTACCTCTAAAAGTTCTTCTGAGATTCAATAGAGGTGTCACATGCCTTGTAAACTGCAAAAGGGACCTCTTTGGAAACTAGAGAAATTTACCCACTAGAGCAAGGGTCCTGAACTGCCTATTGAAGGAAGTTCTGAGTGAATGTACACCCAGTAGGGAGACATCTCTGAATCAGGTGGTTTTAAAGAAGTAATAAACAAGGCTGAAGGTAAAAAAAAAAGACAAGAAATAGCCATGGAGTGAGATGTTTTCCCTGGACAAACCTATCAGACCTAGTGAACAATGAAGTATCCTCCCAACTCAGGTCAATGCCAGAATTTTGAATATTCATGAAATTGAGTTTTGGTAACCTATAGAGATTTTCTTCCACCTCAGCAAGGAATCTCAAGCTACAGAATCAAAGGTCAAAAGAGATGAGAGGGAAGCAGGCATTGAGATACAACACCTTCACCTTCACCTTATCAGTTGGGTAAGTGCCTAACTTTCCCTACATTTTTTTGAAAGATTGAACACAAAGATGATTTAGTAGCATACAATAGACAACAGGCTAGACTTGCAACTTTCTATCCCTCTAGTTTGGGAAGAGGCTTTAGGAATGGTAAGCAACATTGCTATTACTTTCATCCCTTATTTACTTTTTTTTCTGTGTCACTTTAGAAACCTTTAGCATGATTTTATTAATCGGAACAAAGGCTTTGGATTGCTCTACTACAAACCCCTGCCTCCAACAAATTAATTTAATGAATAACATCTTCTGCAAGTTTCACGGTTGAACTGCTAGAAACCAGCCACCATTGAGGACCAAAGGAAAAGAATAAGAATAAGCTATAAAAAAATTGAAAAAGTGTATTTTAATCCTTTTCTAAATCCAATTTAAATATGGATGACAAGACAAGAATATGAGAAAATGAAGCCCATGAAAGTTTTTAATTCAATAGAATGTTGCTGAATTTCTACCAAATTTGAGTGCACATTACTGCCATTCAAAAGCAGTTAAACCCTTGTGTGGGGGCGGGGGGGAGGGAAAGTTATGTGGTTTCTCAGAGACAATCTGCTAAAGTACGTAAAACCTTGGGCCTCAGTTAGGTGACCTTGGGGGAAAAATGAAACTCT
>WOXC01001035.1:0-2500 GCA_011680675.1 Gymnobelideus leadbeateri
GCCTGTCCCCGCCCCCATCCCTTATTTGCCCGGCCCCTAACTCGGGCTGTGAAGATCTGACTGCGGGCGGAGCGCAGCTTGGCAGGTTTCTATGATAAACACGAAGGAGCCCTCCCTAGCCTAACGCACATCACAAAGGTTTCCTTTTACGCAAACATGACCCGTCAAAGGGCCCGGAACCCTTGGATTAGAGCTAGTCATTATGAAATGGATTCTCTCATCTTTTTTTTTCTTCCTATGATCATGTGTAAAACAAAACTGGTGCCGTGTTGTCCCAGAGGCTGAATGATTGATGGGATAATGAAATGCAAGCAGGAACAGAAGCTCGGTAGCTACAGGGGAGAGGAGGGCTTCAGTGTCTCCTTCTAATGAGCAGCAAATGGAAGGGGTTTGAAAGCTAGTCACCCGTCCCTGGGCTGGTAGTGCCCTTCCCAAATACCCTCCATGCTTCAAAGGGAGGTAGCAGCCACTCCCAAAGAATCAGCAGGGTTTTTTTTGCCAGTAGCCCCGGCCCACTTGGGTGTCCTGATCTCGTCCTTTCCCCTTGTAATGTCTGCACTTACACCTTGCTCTTAATCATTCTCTGTTTAGGGCTCCTGGGATGAGGGATCACGTATAAGTGTGCATTATTCACAATCTTATTAGTATTTTTGTTTTCCTAGGGACACCGATTTAAAATGAACCTATTAAAAGACCTGTTATGTTCTGAGAGGGCCTGATTTAACAGGGCACCCTCTGTATAATCACCTCGGGTTCTTAAAGACTTAACGGACAGCAATGTACTCATCCTTAAAAGAGGAATCTTGCCTTAACTCTTAGCAAATCTGAGTTCTCTGCTGCTTGATTCAGTCCTTTGGAACCAAGGATTTGGTTTTTCAGAAATTCCATTCTGTGGAACTCTACCTAGTCATCTAAACTCTTTGTGGTCAGATTCATTTTCAGAAAACAAAGCTGAGTAGCTTAAAGTATTTCCTGTTTCATTAGATGATTTCACTTACCTTTGACGACTCAAAATCCTTTGAGAGATGGGTGACTTTGGATAAGTCACTTAACCTCTATGGACTTCAGTGTCCTCTCTGACCTGGAGTATTCTGGTAAAGATTTAACTCCTGTTTGCATGACCCACTTTTAAACTTAATCTGCCATATTAACATTTTCTCCAACACGTTCTTACGTCTAGACAATCAACAGAATGATAAATCAAGCCTTAATTTCTAAGGTGCAAACACACTGAAAATTTAACCAGAGCCAGTTTGAGCTGGCTCCAGCACACCTCTGCTTAGAATAGACTCCTGACTCATCTCCTGTCTTTTGAGTCAACTGATACACATCCTTCAAAGCCTAGAAAGTAACTGATTCCCTTTCTCCTCAACACAAGTAATCTCTCTCTCTCTCTCTCTCTCTCTCTCTCTCTCTCTCTCTCTCTCTCTCTCTCTCTCTCTCTCCTTTTCAAGGGATTTTGTATCTTTCCTCTGGACTTACTATGGTCTACCCTGGAATTATTATTTGTGTAGGAGTCCTTCTCTTCTGCTTCAGAATGGCCTGGACGTGAACCTGGGCTTATAAACAGCCAAAGCAAGGGAGAATAGGTGCAAGCAGGGTCTACCCAACTGGAAAGCCTTCAACATGGACCTGGTCATGGACAGTACGCCTGTCACCTCAGGGTTCAGTTAGCTAAATTCAGTCTGCTACTCCATTTCATCCACTCTCCTTTCAGCCAAACTGGCCTCTTTGCTACTTTTAACCCTTTGTATAGGCTGTCCCCCATGCTTGGAGAGAACGCTCTCCTTCCTCACCACCTTCTTCTTTGAAGTTTAGCTTATGTGCTATTCCCCAATCACCTTTACCGTTCGTTTTCTCATTCTTCCTCCTCAACTTACCATGTTTATATTTACCTTTTTATATGAAGTATCCTCTCTCCATCCATTCAATTATAAGCTTCTTAGGAGAAGGGACAGTGCATTTGCCTTTACCTAGTACCAGGACTGACTGACAGTAGTCAATGAACTGGCATTTATGACTGTGTGCTGGGCACTGTGCGAAGTACCAGGGCCACAGAGAAAGGCAACAGCCACAACAACAGTAACAAATTCCAGACTCAGCCCTTAACCATTTTAATGGTGGAAACAACATGTGAGTGACTGAGTTCATATGAGGTATAGACAGAATTTATTAGCTATTTTGGATTGGATTGGATTGGATCAGCTGGTAGACAGGATAATGAATTTGCTGCTGTTCAGTTGTGTCCATCTCTTTGTGACCCCGTTTTGGGAGGTTTCTTGGCAAAGCTGTTGTGGTTTGCCATTTCCTTCTCCTAGATGCCCATAATGACATTATTTAACCGAGACAATTTCTGGAGACTTCCTACTAAATCATAGAAGGGTTGTGATTGGAATGGGTGGAGGAAGTACTCTCTCCAACAAAGTCATTAAAAATGGTTTCTTTCCTCTGGCAGAGATCCTTATGCTCCTTAAGGCAGGGAATATTGCTATTTTTCTTC
>WOXC01001035.1:607500-776107 GCA_011680675.1 Gymnobelideus leadbeateri
CCTATGAGATAAGTACTATTTTTATTCCTACATTTCCAAGGAAGAAACTGAGGTTCCTAGAGGTTAAGTGATTTTCCCAGGGCTATTCAGTTAGTAAGTACCTTGAGCAGGATTTAAACCTAGGTCTTCCTGATTCCAAGTTGAACTTTCTATTCACTATAATGTCCCTATGTGACGGAAAACACCACAACCACTCAGTTAGTCAGCAAATAGGTATGAGGTTCTCCCTATGTAGCAGAAACTGTGCTAAGAACTGAGGATACAAAGAAAGAAAGGAACATAATCCTAAATAATCAGAAGAATCTCAACTACAAGTGACCCAACGGGCAGTGAAAAAGGATTTGCTGGCTGTTACATATTAACAGGAGTCTTTGTGCGTGTAAAATGACATAAGGGATCCCCAAAGACATGTTTGACGTGGAAGGGAGATAGGTGTCACATCCTGTGAGTGAGGGATTGTGTATCATAGTTATTGTGCAGTCGTTTTCAGTTGTGTCTGATTCTTCATGGCCCCATTTGGGGTTTTCTTGGCAAAAACACTGGAGTGGTTTGTTATTTTCTTCTCTAGTTCTTTTTACAAATAAGGAAACTGAAGCAGATTTGTCCACAGTCACACAGCTAGTAAGGGACTTGAAGCCAGATTTTAACTCAGGTCTCACTTACTCTAAAGCTGGCACTCTATCCACTGTGCCACCTAGCTGCCTGTGTATTATACTGGAATCTATCAAATATCTTAAGTACCAAAAGATAACCTCCAGGGGGTGGAGTCAAGATGGCAGAGTAGAAACAGCACTTCCGTGGGACTCCGGCTCACAACACTTCAAATTTATGTAAAAGGGGACTCTGAACAAACTCTGGAGCTCCAGAACCCACAAAATGACACAGAGAAGCTAGCCTCCTGCTGAGAACAGCCCAGCAGCCTGGCAGGGGAGCTAAGCCCAGGCCCACGTGAGTCAGAGGTTTTAGCCCCAGAATGGCCGGACCAGCAGACAGCTGGAGGGAATCCAGAACACCAGCAACTGTGGCATTTCCAGAATTATCAACACATAGATGCCAAGGACAAAGTGAGAGGTCAGTGCAGTGTGGACTTGGGACCAATAGTGGGGAGAGTGCATCAAACTCTTTCCCTGAGGGCAAGAAGCCACTGAGTAGGAGAGGTGCAGCCACCATGTTGCAGCTTCAGCTCCTGGCCTGTGGACTGTAGGGGGATCCAGCAACCAGTCCGGGGCGGGGGGGGCGGGGGGGCGGGTGGCTAATCACTCTTGCTTCTTGGATCTGGATTGCAATCTAGGGTGGAGGTCTTGGGGTGCATGACCAGCTTGCCAGACCATGGGAAAGCTTCAGAGAGGGCACCCAACTGATACCTCCAGCAGCTGAGAAAACCCCAGTGTTTGGGACAGAAGCTCCCCTGGCTGGTGGCAGAGTCCTACTGTGACAACAAGCCCAAAAGTCAAATAACTGAGTGGCAATATGCCTAGGCAAAGGAAACAAAATAAACAGAAAAATTCAATATTAGACTCCTATTTGGGGGGCAAAGAGGATTGTAGCATGGAAGAGAAGGAGGACTGGGAGGTCAGAATTCTTGCACCAAAAGCTTCAAATGAAAATATGAGCTGGTTACAGGCCATAGAGGACCTTAAGAAGGATTTTAAAAACCAAATAAGAGAAGTGGAGGAAAAATTGGGAAGAGAAATGAGAAAGATGCAAGAAAAGTATGAAATGAGAGTCAACAGCTGAGGAAAATAACATCTTAAAAAACACACTAACTCGGGGCGGCTAGGTGGCGCAGTGAATAGAGCGCCGGCCCTGGAATCAGAAGGACCTGAGTTCGGAGCCGGCCTCCGACACTTAATCCGCACAAACAAAAACCTAGCCGTGTAACCTTGGGCAAGTTACTTAACCCCAATTGCCCTAAAGGGGCGGCTAGGTGGCGCAGTGAGTAAGAGTGCCGGCCTCGGAGTTGGATGACCCGAGATCAGATCCGGCCTCAGAAAATGAGCACCCACGCATAAATCAAATGACTAGCCGTGTAACCTTAGACAAGTTACTTAACCCCAATTGCTTTAAAAAAAAAACACACTAACTCAAATGGCAAAGGAGGCTCAGAAAGGCAATGAGGAGAAGAATGCCTTAAAAAGTCAAATTTGCCAGATGGAAAAAGAATCTCAAAAGTTCACTGAGGAGATTCATTCCTTCAGAGTTAGACTGGAGCAAATGGAAGCTAATGACTTTATGTGAAATCAAGATACTGTTAAGCAGATCCAAACAAATGAAAGATTAGAAGGCAATGTGAAGTATCTCATGGGAAAAACCACTGACCTGGAAAATAGATCCAGGAGAGACAATTTAAAAATTATTGGACTACCTGAAAGCCATGATCAAAGAAAGAACCTAGAAATCACCCTTCAAGAAATTCTCAAGGAAAACTGTCCTGATGTTTTAGATCCAGAGGGCAAAACAGAGGTTGAAAGAATCCACAGATCACCTCCTAAAAAATATCCCAAAAAGAAAACTCCCAGGAATATTATAGCCAGGTTCCAGAATCCCCAGATCAAGGAGAAAATACTACAAGCAGCCAGGAAGAAACAATTTCAATATTGTGGAAACACAATCAGAATAGCCCAGACCTGGCAGCTTCTACACTGAGGGATCGAAGGGCATGGAATATGATATTCCAGAGGGCAAAAGAACTGGGAATGAACCCAAGGGTCACCTACCCAGCAAAACTGAGTATTTTGTTTCAGGGGAAAATATGGTCATTCAGTGGAATAGAGGACTTTCAAGCATTCTTTTTTTTTTTAAAGCAATTGGGGTTAAGTAACTTGCTCAAGGTTACACGGCTAGTCATTATTATTTATGCGTGGGTGCTCATTTTCTGAGGCCGGATCTGATCTCGGGTCATCCAAACTCCGAGGCCGCGCTCTTACTCACTGCGCCACCTAGCCGCCCCTTAGGGCAATTGGGGTTAAGTAACTTGCCCAAGGTTACACGGCTAGGTTTTTGTTTGTATGGATTAAGTGTCGGAGGCCGGCTCCGAACTCAGGTCCTTCTGATTCCAGGGCCGGCGCTCTATTCACTGCGCCACCTAGCCGCCCCACTTTCAAGCATTCTTGAGGAAAAAAGAGTTGAATAGAAAATCTGACATCCAGACACAAGAAGCAAGAGATGCCTAAGAAGGTAATCAGGGAAAAAGAAATCAAAAGGAACTTATCAAAGTTGAACTATTTATATTCCTATATGGAAAAACAATAACGGTGACTGATGAAGTCTTTCTCAGTATGAAAATAATGGAAGAAGGGTGTATGGTCACATGAATACATATGTGAATGTGTGTATATAATGTTTAGAGTTATACATGGATAGAGGTCACAGGTTGAATTTGTTGGGAAGGGATGATAATTAAGGGGTGAAATTATGAGGTGAAAGAGGAAAGTTGCATGAGGAGATGGGGAGAGACAGGGTAGGGCAAACTATCTCATGTAGAAGAAGCAAGGGGAAGTGGTTGTAAGGGGGGGGGGAAGAATAGGAAGGCAAAAAGGCAAAACCACATTCTCATTGAATTTGGTTCTGGGAGAGATTGACATACATACTAAATGGGATATCTCAACCTGCAGCAGAATAGGGGGAAGGGGGATGAGACGGGGGATGATGGAGGGGAGGGGATCCTTGGGGGGAAGGGAGGTTGGAAGTACCCACTATAGAAGAGGAACAGGATCAAGTAGGGAATGGACCAGGTGGGGGGTGGGATGAGTGGGAGGGAATTATAAGCTGCCTTGTACAATATATCTACTATGGTAATGTTTTGCATAGCTAGACATGTATAACATATACTGAATTACTTATCTTCCCAGAGGGAATGGGTGACAAGAGAGGAAGGAAATGGATCTGAAATTCGAGGTTTTAAGACTAAATGTTTCAAATATATATAAATACTATTATTAATAAAATAACTCTCCATTTAAAACTAGTCCACAAGGAAAGTCTCCTGAGGTCTGAGAAGTTCTCCACCAGCACCCTAGAACTATCTTTCAATGTTACTTGCTGGAAGGGACCAAAGCTGGCTCCACAGTCAATCCACCTACAGGTAAGCTTAACTCAAACAGCCCCAGGACCTCTCTTGAGAGCATCTTGGCTCACAGCAGCTGTGTGGGAGTGTGTGGGGTAAGGTAAACCAACTAGTTTTACTAGTTTATTGGCCTACAACTATCTTCTTGCCTACACTACCTATGTTATGGAGTTTAATTCCAGAAATATTTCTTAAACACTTACGAGGAAGCAGTATATTATGGGCTCTGAAGTTAGAGAAACTGAGTTCAGATCTTCTCTGTGACACTTACTATAGAGATGGCCTTGACATGGGTTTGAATCCTGGTCTTGTTAGTGAGTGACCTCAGGCTGGCATGTGTCATCTCTGGGCCTCAGCTTCCATGCTAGGTTACCCCTAAGGCTCCTTCTAGATCTGTGGGGTGTGAGCATCCTTGGGTAGGTCTTACAAGCATAAAATACTACTCTGTTCTTGCCATCATAGAGTTGAGGGGCTCTTAACCTGGGACCTGTGGATAGATTTCAGAAGGTACATGAACTTGGGTGGGGGAAAAATTACATCTTTATTTTCATTAACCTCACTTTGCAAATTAGCGTTTCCTTCAATTACAGATGTAGGGAACAAAGCATTATTCTGGAAAGGAGTCCATAGGCTTCAAAGAGGGCCAAAGGAGGCCAATGACACAAAAAAACATTTAAGAAGTCTTGCTCAAATAGAATCCTAGATTCAAAGCTTAATGTCTCCTAGAGACCATCTAGTTCAACCCTATCATTCTAGAGAAAACACAGAGAAATTAAGTGATTTGCCCAAGGTCAGCCAAGGCTCTAAGTATTAGGGCCATTACTTGGACCCAGGTTAGTGTTGTTATGTCTCCAGGCTATTGAATGCAACCTCAGTGGAAGAGGAATGGAATAAGCCATGACAAGAAGGGCACAGGATGAAAAGTCAGGAAGAGGTCACCATTTGCACCAGTGGAGAGACTACCATTCTCCGACATTAAGGAGATCTCTCAGATCTATTGAGGTATTGAAGCAGGAATGGGGTTGTGATAGAAACTGAGAAGTACAAATGACCTGAGATTCTAATTGTAGGTCCAGATAGCTTTTCAGGCTTCTAGGATCCCCAATTAAATTACAAATCCAAGGGGGAAGAGGAAAGCAGGGAGACAGAGAGAGGAAGCACTGGGAAGCTCTCAAACTTCTCAGACAATACCTTAGTTTGGGATGGCTGTCGAGGAGGGGTGTGGAAAAAAAAGGGTAAACAGGGAGGTGGAAATGTGGCAAGGAGCGGCTTCCCCAATTTCACAATTTTGCCCCATGGATGGTGAGGTAACCCACAAATTATTAGATTAGAGGGGAACTGTTTTTTCTCTTTTTAAAAAAGATACTGTGTGAGCCTAATGTGTTAAAAGGAAAAATTCCAATGTGAAGCTCTCAGGATAGAAGTCGCATGTAACACCAGACAGCTGCCAAACATTCGCTTTTAAGAAAGTGACAAAGAAAAACTCTCCCACCAATCAGAGACTGCCATGGGGCCTTCTGTGTGTGGAATGAGAGCCAGGGAAGGAAGAGCCCCATAGTGAAGCAGAAAGGTGGGGGAGCACAGAGTTGCACTGGTGGCTCTCAAATGATCCTCATTGTGCCTTTTGGTTTTGTTTAAATGTTTTTGTTCCTGTTGTTGTTACAAGAGAAGGTTGAGTTGTTTGTCAAGTGAAAATTACTGTGAGATAAAAATAAAAAGCATCATTTTTAAAAGTCCCCAGGTGGAAAGAGCTCCCTAAGCACAGTCAGCTTGAGGGCTTTCGACATGGGATCCATGGACCTTGCCCCCTCCCAAAGTGTCCATTTCACGAGGTCTGTGAACTTGGACTAAACAATCACATCTTTATATTCACTAGCCTCTCACTAAACTTTAGCATTTCCTTCAATTACTTGAAATTATTATTCCAAGACAGATCCACAGGCTTCGTCAGACTGCCAGAGGGGTTTGTGACAAGCACAAAAGGTTAGGAGCCCCTGCTTTAGGGCTCATTTCCACAGATGGCAACAGAAACCATAGATTTAGAGCTAAGAAGAAGCTTAAAGGTTATTTAGTCCAAACTGCTTTTTTTGTTTTGTTCTGTTTGTTTTGTTTTACAGATGAGGCATGTAGGTCCAGAAAGCAGCCATAACCAGCCTGAGGTCACTCTCTGGCCTGCTCCACCTCCCTATCAGTTGCCCAGCTAGGGCATCCTGTGCTCCCCACTCTGAACTCCTCTTTATGTGCTCTGTAGGAAAGTAAACTCCTCTCCCTAATAGAGGATGCAACATGCAAACAATCACATAACATGAAAGACATACACAAAGTAAAGGGAAGAAATCCCAGCAGACAGGTAATTAGCAACGAAGGGCTTCTCAGAATCCATTTTCTATGCAGCAATTCCCAATCGGGGAGCCCTGAACCCCGAAATCACCAAACATAGCTTCCATACCAAGCAGACGTTCTGTAGGCTAATTAAATGTCTTATAAAATACACGCATAATTTTTCACATTCTTAGAGTTGCTATTGTGATTAATAAATCCATTTAAAAGTGAAGAAAAAGATTCTGAGCTCCTTGAGAGTACGGACCCTCTTCTTTCCTTCTTTTTTTATATGCCCTTCTGCCTAGGACATAAGTTCTTAATAAATGTTCTATCTAGCTATATCTCTCATCTACCTCTATTGATCATTTATCTATATTTATAATCTTTCTCTGTCTCTGTCATCTATCTCTATGTACTGTCTACTTGTCATCTACCTGTCTCCTTCCTCTTATCTCTATCATTTGTCTATTTCTACCTTTCTCTATCAATCATCAATTTCTCTGTCTAACTCTCTATCATCTATTTCTCTGTATCATCTATCTATCTCTATATTGATCATTTATCTCCATCTCTTGTCTGTCTCTATCTCTCCATCTACTCATCTATCATTTATCTGTCTGTCACTATCTATCTCTACCATCTATCTATTTCTTTAGCTAGGAATAATACACTTGGGATACAAAAAAGAAGATGGAAAATAGTTCCTGCCCTAAAAGAGCTTGCGTTCTACTGAAAGGATACAACATATAAAGAAGTAAATAAAGACATGATCTTTTGAGAAGGAAAAAACACTAACCAAAGGGGATACAGAAAGGCTCCCAAAGGCAGGGGTTCTAACCCTTTTTTGTATGTCATGGACCCCTTTGGCATTCTGGTCAAGCCTCTGAACCTCTACTCAGAAAAATATTTTTAAATGAATAAAATAAAATGCACAAGAATACAAATGAAGCAAATTATATTGAAATTTAGTTATATCAAAGTATGTATTTTTAAAAATTCATGGACTCCAAGTCCCAACTAAAATCCCACCTTCTACAGGAAGACTTCCCCAACCCTTTTTAATTCCAGTACCTTCTCTATGTTAATTATCTATTTATCCTATTTGATATAGCTTTGTGTGTATTTGTTTGCATATTATCTCCCCTATAAGCTCCTTGAGGGCAGGGACTGTCTTTTGCTTCTTTTAATATCCCTACTTTGTACATGGTGCCTGTCACATAGTAGGCACTTAATAAATACTGATTGATTGACAGAAGATGGAGGATAAGCTATGCCTTGAAGAAGGCTAGTTCTTGAAGGAAGTACGGTACCTTCCACCCATGCTATAGCCTTTCTGAGGACAACTCCCCCTGAAACACACTCCCCATTCCCTACTTCCACTCCCACTCCCACTCCCACCCCCACACACATTGTGACAGAGAGACTGAGATTTAGGAATAGATTTCCCACCACATCTGGCAGGTGGACCCTCCCACTGTACTGGCCCATACAGGAGAGCAGATGGCAATTCCGAAAAGGAGGCAGGCAGGGTTGGCAGAGCATGCGGCCTTCTCTCCAGCCCCAGTAGGGAGCCATGTGGTTGCTGGCTGGCAAACCCAAGGCCAGACACGTGTTTGGGATTAGGGCTGCTGAGTGTTGGGGAATGTTTGTGGCCCAACACAACCCAGGCTGCCAGGACCTGTTGCTTAGAGCCCTTACTGCTGCCCCAACTCAAGTCTCTGATGTCCTGGTTGGAAGGACTCTGTTTGCAGGCTGCCAACACCAAATCTCTGTGCTGGAATGTGGATCCTGGAGACCAGAGCACAGACTTCCTTATCCCTGGACCAGCCCTTGCCAAAATGTGGCCTAGGCAGTCTATCTTCTGTGCTCCCTAGTCCTTTCCCATTGTTTTCAGTACCTAGATTCTGTCTAGTCCAGGACACAAGGAAAGGGATCTGCTCAAACTAATTTACATTTAAATATTAATAGAGTTAATATGTTATCCCTCTAAACCAGAAGATCTTAACTTTTTTGTGTGTCATGGACCCTTTTGGCAGTATGGTGAAGCCTATGGACCTCTTTTCAGAACATTTTTATATGCATAAAATATATCAGATTACACCAGAAAACAAATCTATTGAAATACACTTATAAAAAAAATTAAGTTTGCAGACCCCAGGTTAAGAACCACAGCTTTATTAAAAGAGAATCTGTGGGAGAGGATAATACAAATGAATGAATCTCTAATGGCAGAATTTCAATTAGTATAGACAGACCCAAAAGAATAGGTATTTTTCAAACCAGGCCAGCTTCTTAGTATTTCTCAAATCACATCGCATAGGTGACTACTTCTTCTGCTTCCACAGAAGACAATCCTGTACCTGTTCACTCAATGGGAGGTTAGGCCTAGAGAACAAAATGTTGAACACGCATGGGATTGGAAGTCCCAGTCCTCTCTGTGCCTGAGTTGAGATTCCTTCCGGTGTTATCAAGATCTGCAGTTCCTCACAGTACATAAACTCCTTGAGGTCAGAGACTACTTTGTCTTTCTATTGCCAGCACATAACATGATTCCTGGCGCACAGGGGAAGCAGCAGAGTACAGTGGGAAAAACATTAAGTCTGAAGTCAAAGGAGCTGACTTCAAATCCTGACTTTACCACCTACTATCTGGAAAACCTTAGACAACTTACTGAACCTCTCTGGTCCTCAGTTTTCCTCATCTATAAAATGAATGGATCGGGCTATCTGGCCTCTAAGGTCTCTTCCAGCTCTGAATCTACGACTGTCTCACTTCTTTTCACAGGGTCCCAAAACTGAAAGGGGGCTTGGAGGTCATGTAGTCTCACCTATACCTGAACAGGAATCCCCTTACACTATTTCCATCAAGTAGTCCCCTGGCTCCTCCTGATAGACCTTCATTTCAGTTCAATCCCATCCAACAAGAACTTGTGCCCACAACAAGGAAGCCCATGGGGACAGCTCTGGTGTTTACAAGCAGGTTTTGAAGTCTAAATCTTCTTCTCTGTATCTTCCCCTATGTTGTCCTCTGGGGCCAAGCAGGACAAGCTGAATCTTCTTCATCAGAACCTTCAAACTTTCGAAGACCGCCACAATACCATTATCTCTTTTATAGACTAAACATTCCCTGCTCCTTCAGCTGTATAATACGCATATACAGTATTCTGATTGCTGTCATTACTCTACTCTGTATCTCTCCCATTTTGTTAATGTCCATCATAAAACAGGGCATCCTGAACCGAACACAGTACTCCAGGTGTGATGTAAACTGGATGTGGTACAGAGGCGCTCTTGCTTTTATGGAAGACATTCCCCTAATGCTTGCTCCTTCTCCTCTCTTACCACAGGTTACTCAGCAGTGAAAAGTCATGTGAATTAAATTGTGAGTTTTGGTTTGGTTTGGTTTTGGGTTGTTTTTTTGTTTGTTTTGTTTTGTTTTGCTGAATTTTGCTAAGTTGAACTTGTTTGTTAAAAGGTTTGCTTGACTGATCGTGCTTGAAGGGTTTGCTAGGGGAAGTAAAGGAACTGGTGGTGATCAACAAATGGTGTTTATTAATTATCTTCCAATGCCAAACCAGCTTTAATTAGTGGATGAGCCTACAGGCAGAACAGGGGATTAGGTAGTAGGAGTCCAGATTGAACACAGAGGTGATTGTAATGGGGTGGGGGATGGTTGAGAGAGCACTGGTGTATCAAGCAAGTGTAGAATCTTCCTGAGGACCTGGAAAGAATTTTAGGGGAGGAGAGGAGGGAGAATGAAGGTGGATGGGGAATCATAGTATCTGATAAGGGGGGGAAAGGAGAGCATGAACAGGAAATAAGATGAAGGAATCCAACACTGAAGAGTCAGTGTCCCTGGAAATCAGAGAGCTATGTCAGTGTTTGATAACGTTAGATGAGGATTGGGGAATTACGGGAGGGCAAGATAAAAAAATGAAGCCAAGAAATCAAGACATAGAGGAGTCACTCATGGGAAGGTTCTGGGCAAGGGCTCTAATCAAATAAAGTGCCCATTTTGCAGACTCAGTGTTCTTTTGCCTGTGGGTTCGTGTGTGACAGCAACGCCTTTCCCAATCCTTCTCAACTGTGCTGGCCGTGGTACCTAGATAAACCAAAATCACTCTAAAGTCTGTGCAGGATTTTAAGATACCCACCTTCCATCTAGCCCTCCAGCATTTTAATGTCAGGCACCTCAATTCTCATCTGTTTTCTTCAAGTAAGAGAAATAAAAATTCATTGCAGGTCATGCCCTGCTGAAAGTTGTTCACTGGCTTCACAAAAATACAGTCTTAGGTAAAACAATAATTGTAGAGGGCAGTTAGTTTCATAGAAACAATTACAAATATTATACCAATTGATGTTTTAGTGGGTTTAGGGATGTAACAGAAAAGAGAATACTGCAAATTCTTGTTTAAGTTGGTCAAGTGAGGGTACTTGGAGCCCTGGAAAGCTGTCTATAGTGATCTGTCTCTACGTGGCAATGCACACAATGACCTGATAGCCAGCATGGCATAACAGACAGAGGACTGGCCTTAGAGTCAGAAAAACCTGGGTTGAAGTCATGCCTTGACTGGCTGCAGATGAACCACTTAATGTCTCATTTCCCCAGGCAACTCTTAAATTGCTAATCTGCTTCCATGGAGGGAGATTCCACACTGGGAATTACCTGCACCAATGAAATCATTTCTGAACCAAAAAGGCCTTTGGCTATGACATCTTCAATACAGAGTACCCACCCCATAAGAAGGATATAGAAAGTACCATCTCAGTCCTCAGCAAGTGTGTGAAACCTACCCTTCCCTCTGGCTTGCAGACATCTAGTTACTAAGCAAACCAGCAAGACCACTTAATTTTTAAGGATAAGGTCACAAGTGGGTTCAGAAATAATGCTGATGTACAAAGGGTAATCCCTGAGAGCTGGAATGGGGTCTTGCTTGTGATAGTGATTTTCTATTCTTTTTTTCTTGCAGTACTTAAAAAAAATAACCAACCATCCTCTTTGCCAAAGGGAGTTATTTTTTTGTGCTGGATTTATTGGCTGTATCTAGAATCTATTTTCTCCAAAGGCACTGTTATGGATGCTCAGTCCCATAACCTCTCCTGGGGGTGTAAAGTGATCTGAAGCTGACAGGAAGGAGAAGAAATTTAAAACCCAAGAGGGACCTGAGCTGCCCTCCCATAGGGTGCTCTATTTCCAAGTATCATAACTTCTTTTCTTCCCCAGGTGGGCTATGCCATAGTAAGGTGAAGAATTCTTCAAGTCAGGGTCCCTAATGACCCTATCAAGCAACCTAATGAGTAAAGAACTGCTTTGTGCTTCTTTTTAAAAAAATAAGGGAGAGAGGAAAGAACAAAAAGCAATTCTTTCTCCTCCTTTGATTGAATAAGCCAAGCCTCTGACTTTGCAGTTACTCATTTGTGCAGGGGAAAAAGAACACTGGATTTGGAGTCAGAAGAAGTAGATTTGAAGCTTGGCTCTGAGCCACATTACCTCTAGAACCTTGGGCAGGTCATCTTCCCTCCCTAGGCCTCAGTTTCCATGTTCATAAAATGAGGAGTTTGGACTAGGGTTCAACCTAGCTCTAAAGCTAGGATGCTCTGTTTTTCAGAGGCATTTATTAAAAAGCAGGTCGGCATCCCTCTCCAAGGTCTAGTTCAGTTCTGATCCAGGAGGAACCCGTGAGGACAGAGAGGGACTGTTTTCAGTCTAAGAAAACTGATTCTCATCTTCCTTTAAAGATTCAATTCTCACCCAAGCAGGGCCCAGCAAGGTTGGACTCTGGTGTCTGATTCCTCCCATGCCCAATTCAGTGAACAGAATCTCTAAGGGTCAGCTGGTAATTACTATAAGAAAAAAGCACACTAGACATAGCACAATCTCACAAGCTGCCACACAAAATGCAGACTTTGATTCTAGAAGAGTCTACCCAAGAAGAGAGTTAACTCAGCTTGCTGGGCATGACTAAGGGCTTACCTGTTCAAGGCTATGTCAGGTTTGTGCTCTTTCAGATCATGGGATCCTAGCAATAAAGCTAGGAGGGCCCTTCTATGACATCTACTTCAATCTAGAGCAAGAGCTTCATGGCCAAAAAAAGATTAAGAAATCCCCATTTTATTAACTTTAGATTTTTTTCAATCTCACTGATTGAGAGGCTGTTTTGCCTTCTATATACTTTCTGAGGGAACAGGCCGATATAGTGCACAGAGTGCTAGACTTGGAATCAGGAAGACCTGCATTTGATATGGAAGTCACTTGATCTCTCTGTGTCTCAGTTTCCCCATCTGCAGAGTAGGTGATAATTAATATAGAACTTGACTCACAGGGTTGGCATAAGGATCGAATCTGGAATTGTGTGTGGAATATGCTGTGTAAACTTGAATGTCAGTTATTCTTCTTTTTCTTTTAATAGAAGTATTAGATTAATTGGTGGAGTTGGCACATATAATCCTGAGGGCAAGGACTTTGTCACTTTGGTATTTTCATTCCCATGACTTAGCACAGGCCCTGGCAAATAGCAAGCTTCAATAAATGTTTGCTGATTGATTGATTGATTGGCTATTGCCATATGGTCTCTATTTCAAGATGTGTGCTTTTGATGAGATCCAGATCACAAACATAAATTTTCCAGAGCTTGTTTATACAATGTAATTGTTCATTAAAACTGCTAAGAATAGCAAACATTAAACAATAAAGAGGATTCCCATGGAGCAAGGCTTTTTAAAACAGGAAATGACTAGGTAGAATTTGGTCACTTCCTCAGCAATCTTTAACTAAAACTCTAACTAGATATGGGTGTTTAAGAGGATCAGTTTAATCTGAGTCCTAATGTTTTCTTTCAGAAAGGAGCTTCAGCACTACTGGAACGGCTGCTGCCCATTTTGCTACAATTTCTAAAGAGTCAAAGCTAAGCTGATTTGCATATTGTTTGGCATAAATTTGAATATTGATTTCAAGAACAATTACTTCTAAATATGGAGAATTATATACAGCCGACTGCAATTGTATGCAAACTCATTACTCAGGCCATGACATACATAAAATACCTAAAAGAGGCTTAAACCAACCAATTTAGTCTAGTTGTATCAGACTACACTCTGTTCTCTCTCCCCCTCCATTCCTCTCCCCCCTCCTTTGCCTTCTTCCCACACACATACATGGACATGTTTAAAAAAACAACAACACAAATCAGATAGCCAACAGTCTTGAGGCTCCATAGTGAACTTATTTCCTTCAACTCTGACATTCAGATGCAAAAGCTTTGAGTTAGAAAAGTGACCCACCAACTTCTGAACCTGGTACTCTGCCCATGGACTGTAGAACTGGCAGCACTTGGAGATGGTATGGTTCTTCCTCAATGAAAGATTTAGGGGTTGTTTTTTTTTTTTGCTTTTTTTTGGAGGAGGGAATGCAGGGCAATTGGGGTTAAGTGACTTGCCTGAAATCACACGGCTAGTAAGTGTTAAGTGTCTGAGGCCAGATTTGAACTCATCTCCTGACTCCAGGGCCAGTGCTCTATTCACTGCACTACCAGCCACCCAACTCTCAGTGAAGGTTTTTAAATGGATGTCAGAACACAACTTGGAGACACTGTAGAGGGTTTGGTGGAGGGGCCAAGTGCAGATTGTATTACACAGCCTCCAAGGCAGGTCCCTTACAACCCTAAATTGTTTAAAATCCTATGGTAGGCTCCTGGGAAGCTTCGGGTAAGTGAGGAAAGGATCATTCTGCCCCCAGCATGACTGGAAAGCACTGCCCATCCATTCCACCTCCAGGATCAAATATAAAGTCCTTTGTCATTTAAAGCCCATCACAGCCTGGCCCCTTCCTCCTTTCACTACCTGTTACTCCCCTCCACACGGTCTAATCCATCTATGCTAGTCTACTTGCTGTTCCCCTCATAAGGGACCCTTCATCTTTGACTCAATGCTTTTGCCCTGGCTGTCCCTGGGCCTGGAATGTTCTCCCTCCTCATCTCCCTGGCTTGCCCCAAGACTCAGCTCACACCCATTCTTCTGCAGGAGGCCCTTCCTGGTCCCCCTGCTCCCCAGCCCTCCCCAGTGCCTTTCCTCTGAGGTTACCTCCTGTCCACCCTACATATACCTCTTCCCCATTTGAATGTGAACTCCCCCACAGCATCTATATCATTTGTTCAAATGAAAATAAGATCCAGTAAGGAGCTTGTGTACAATAATAAGACACAAAGATCCAGTTAGCAATAATGCAAGTAAATTCGGTATACAAACTTAAAACAAATTATACCTTTGTGATCATCCTGTGGGGAGTCTGACCTCTGACACCCATTGCCCAATTCACCTCAAAGCCAAAGGCCTCTTCTACCATCCTACCACAGGCCTGGTCCCAACTTAAGCTCATACTTTAGTCTACCAAGATCCTGGCACCTGCCTTCTTTAACTGCCTGATTCAAAAGGGTTCCTTTCTGGCAAAAATTCTTCTTTTTGACTGACACCTGTCCAAACTGATATACGATGCCGAGCAATTAAGCTTGTCCTAGTTTGTTGGCATCCCCATTTGTGCACCCCTGAATTATGGAGAGTTTAAGGAAACTGTATCATTTGTAGGCACTAGTTTCTGGACATGCAAAATTACTTGTTTGCATAATTTACAGCACACTCATAAGTCTTACTCAGCACCTGGATGCACGTTCTCATTTAGCATACAGGTGTATAAAAAATGCATAAGGCTTTTCTGCCTGGGACATTCTCCAGACATAATACTCATCCACAAACAGGGACTTCATCAGATTTTTTTAAAAATAGGAATATTGGAATGGGAACATCAAATTGATAGGATTTGGCTGTTCTCTGTGCTGACCTATTTGTCTTCTTGCCTGGCACTTTTTCTCGAGCTTCTCCAGGCCTCCCCCAAATTGGGTCATCCTCAGGAACAGGTCTGACCCATTCTTGCTACTTTGCCCCTCTGCCCCCAATATTTCCATGCAGGTGAAACTGAGTTAAATTAGGCAACCTTGAAGGTAAAAAGACATCATAAAATTCAGCCTAAGGGGAGGAGAATTCTCATTGTTGGAAGGGAAGGAAGCTTTTATGAGCTGATTGTATATATAAGAGTTATTAGTTGCAGTCTTCTTTAGCACTGGCCACTCGAGCCACCTCCTCACTGGCTCACTGCCTAACTGAAATGGGATGGACGGAGGTTACAGAGTACCGACCCAGACCAATATCCCTGGGGGAGGCTCTGTCTCTTCACTTCCTTTAGATTCAAAGGGAGCACTCCCCATGCCACTGTTAAAGTCTCATATCGAGTCACGGCCCCAAACAGCCTGGACAAGAGGGTTAAAATATTATCTCGGCCAGCTGTTTGATTGCATGTACTTGAGCAAAGTACTGGGCTCAATTTCCTGTGCAGAAAAGAAGCTAGCCTTGGGAGACTAAAATTCATATCATATTTTGTAAAGATCTGATGGGAAATTATGTCTTGGGAAAATTCTGCAACTTACAAATATGCAAATTCTCCATTTGATTGTAATGCCAATCCATGATCTCATATTAGAACCCTGCCTTTGTCACGATTAGAGGCTATAAACATTAGTACATTAAAAAATGTATCCACTAAAGTAAAATTAGTGCTTAGCAAAAGCTTATTTTTCTAGAATTTTATTTCTCATATGGATTGGCATAATTTTCCACGGTACATATTGCCAGCCTGCTATAAATATATAAAAACTCATCAAAACTTGATAGAAAAAAAAGCATGAGATAATACACTGTGAACTAGAGATCAATCCTAAACTAGCCCCAAGGGAAGGATTTGGTGACCTAATAGAGTGTTTCCATCTCTAATTTCTTGGATTCTGTGAAATCAATTTCTCTATAAACTATAGGAAGGGCATGAAAGCTTTGCAGAGAATAACCGTATAGACATAACAGGCATGTCAAGTGATGGTATAATGAGCTTTCTGTTGTCCTTTTTATGGAAACTAATGGGAGGGTATTGAAAGGAATAAGATACTGAGGAAGTGCTGAAGATCATCATTTGTGGTCTCTATTTTTCTGGCCTTTCAAATGCAATGATGGAGCACACTTACTCTCAATCCTCTTTCAAAGGAAAGTCAAAAGGATCATTATGAATCCAAATGATGGTGAAGAACTAGCTGACTGAGAAGAGAGTGTTTTCACCTTCATCAGGCAGTCAAAAACTGGCTAAGCAAGGGCTTGTCTTTCAGGGAGGTTCATATGGCAGCTGCTTTAGAAGGCTCACTGAGGAGGACGAGTCACATGGCTGAGTCAAGTGTGTGCTTTGTGATGGCAATAAGTTGCTGGATCCAGGCATTTCATTTCAAAAATACCTCTGCCCAAGGAAGATGAGATGAAACTGAAGTAAGGAAATACCAATCCAGGATGAACTGAAGGTTAGCATGGTATCCCTTTTTAAATGACTCTGTTTACAGGGTATAGAGATTACCAATGAACCCTACATGATGCCAGATGGTATCATAGGAAGGCCAAGTGTGGCATAGTGAGAAGAGTACTAGATTACTTTATTAGCTTCACTTAAACTTCACAGAAAGGCAGAATCACAGAATTTGAGAGTTGGAAGGGGATTTAGCAGCCATGTAGAACCCAAAGGAATTCCCCCTCTAATATACTAATCAACTAATTATCCAGTCTCTTTTTGAAGTCCTCAAATTATGAGAAACCAACCACATCTCGAAGTGGCCCATTCACTTTTCAGATAAATTTAGTGTTAGGAAATTTTCCCTAGTATTTAGATTCGTGTCTCAGAAAGTTTTACCCATTTTTCCTGATTCTTCATTTTGAGACCAAACAAAGCAAGTCTATTCTCTTCCATGTGACAGCCTTTCAAATACTTGAACATAGGTATCATGTCACACACACACACCTCCCCTTAGTCTTTTGCTTTCCAAACTAAATATTCCCTGTTGCTTCAACCAATTCTCACAGGTCATGTCCTCAAGGCCCTTCCTGGCTGCCTTCTCTACATTATGAAAGCCTGTGTTAAACTATTATACCAGAACTGAACATAATATTTCAGATGTAGTCTGCCCATGGCAGAATACAGTGGGAACTGTCACCTCCCTAGTCCTGGGATCTCTGCCTCTCAGGGCTTCCCAAACTTACATTATATTTTTCTGGCTACCCCACTCATACTGCTGACTCATACTGAGCTTTTATTTTGAAAGGAAAAAATAACCTAATTACTTTGATCATACAAACTGCTATCTAGCCAGGATTCCTCCAACTTGTACTTGTGGAGATTATTTCTTTAACCCAGTCAAAAGACTTTATACTTATTTTTGATTAATTTCATTTCATTAGATTCAGCCCAGTGCCTTAGCCTGCCAAGGTCTTTTTGGATCCAGACACTGTAAACCAATGCATTAGCCATACTGCGTCACCTACAAACATGACGAGCATGTTATCTATGCCTTTATCCAGGCCACTAATAAAAATGCTAAAAAGCATAAGGTAAAGAAAAGGAAATGACAAATGTTGGGAGGGCTGTGGAAAAATGGGCATGCTTCCGGTGCACTTTGGTGGAATGAATTATGAATTGATAAAGTCATTCTGGAATACAGTCATTTGGAATTATGCCCCTCAAATCACTAGACTGGGCACACCCTTTGACCCAACAAAACAACTCCTGAGTATACCCCAAAGAGAGCAAAGAAAGAGGAAAAGGAACCAGATGACCAAAAAAATTTATAGCAAGCTCTTTTGTAGTAGCAAAAACTGGAAATCAAAGGGCTGCCCACCTATTGGAATGGCCTAACAGATTATGATATATTCCTGTAATAGAATATCAATGTGTCATAAGAAATGAACAGTTTTAAGGGAAACCAGAAGATCTCAATGAACTAATGAAAAGTAAAGTCAGAAGAACAATTTATGCTATGACAATATTTTAAAGAAAAACAACTTTGAAAGTCTTTAGAATTCTGATCATTGCAAGAACAAACCATGATTCCAAAGCACTGAAGATGAAGCACACTACCCACCTCCCATGAGAGAAGTGATGGTCACAAAATGTGGACTGGGACATACATTTTTGTACATTGCCAATGTGGGAATTTGTTTCATTTGATTGTGCCTTATCTTGTGAAGATTTTGTGTTTATTATTTTATTGTACAATTGTATTGAGGGAGAGAGAATAAATGTTTACTAATCAGAAAAAAATATTAAGATAGAAAGAGGTGTGGGGGAGGGGTGAAGCATGGGATTAATGAGGTACTTCACTGGAGGCCTGCCAAACTGACTCTGAACTATAAACAAGTCCTCTCTTAATCTGGCCATTCAATCAGTCCCCAGTCTATCTCACTGGATAACCATCTGGTCCATATCTCACCATATTTTCCATGAGCCTAGTAAGAAATAGTTTAACAAATGCTTTGTTAAATTCTAGGTTAACATATACACATCGCCTTTTCCTGACCTACTGTATTAATTCAATAACATGATCAAAAGTCTTTTTAAAGGAAACAAGTTTAGTCTGCCATGACTTGTTACTGCTGAAGCTATGTTGCTGATTCTTTGTGGTAACTGCTTTCTTTATCTGGATGTTCATTAACTCTCTCTTTGATCACCTGCTTTATAATTTCCCCAAGAATCAAAGTAAAGCTCCCTGGCTTTTGATTTGCAGACTCTATTCTCTTACTTCATTTTCTTCCTTATGATTCTATGATTCTTTTTTAAAAATTGGGACAATGTTTGCCCTCCTCCACTCCAACAGTAAGGGCAGCTAAGTGGCACAGTAGATAGACTACCAGACCTGGAGTCAGGAAGATTCATCTTCCAGAGTTCAAATCTAGCTTCAGACAGTTACTAGCTGTGTGACCCTGGACAAGTCACTTCACTTTGTTTGTCTGTTTCCTCATCTGTAAAACGAGCTGGAGAAGGAAATGGCAAACCACTCAAGTACCTTTGCCAAGAAAACCTCAAATGGGGTCACAAAGAGTCAGACATGACTGAAAAATAACTGAACAACAACTCCTCTGGTACATTTCACATTTTTCATATTCTTTCAAACATCACAGACAATGACTTGACAATTACACTTGACAGTTCTTTCAGTACTTATTGATGTGTAGTTCACCTGGCCCAAGTGACTTGATGTAAGAGGAATGGGAATTTGAAGATCTTCCCTGCCCCTAATAGGCTGAATGTAATCACATAGAAGCTATGGTGGAAGGAGTTTGCTGAGGGATGGTTCAGAGCCCACAGAAAGCTGGGAGCTAGAGAAATTAGAGACTGAAGGGAGGAGGGGATGCACCCAGGGAGATAGCTAGGCTTCTGAGTGTTGGTTTGTGAGGAGGCTAAAGGATGGTATGGCTCTTTGCTGTGTTGTGGTGTATAACTTCTATGTTGCTATGATGGATTTGGTTTCCTGGTGTTGGGATATGGTTTTCTGGTGTTTGAATAAATGTTTTGCTTCTGTCTTCTATGTAGAAAGTCTGTTATATTTTGTAATTGAGAATTATGCCAGCATATTTATAGTTATCATTGGTGCTGTAAATATTGTGTTGGTGATATACTTAAATCCTTCAAGAGTTTCCTATCTCTTTACATATCTTGAGTATCAACTTAGAGTATCAGCCAGTTTTGCTCAGTCATTTACATTACCAAGGCCATTCCTTTTGCTAGGTAATGCAGAGGCTCTACTTTCTCTTTGTTGTTTGTCACCTTTGTCCCATATTTCCCTCAAGCAGCAGGACGCTTCTCTTTCTTCTTTGATTTGCCTCTTCACTCCATTCAATACAGCCTTAAAAAAGAAAAAAACAAACTTGTTTCCCTAAATTCCCCCCATCTCTCTCAGCTCATTCTAGGTTTTGGCCTTCCTGACACTATTTTTATAGGACCATGTCACATTCTATATTGATCCTCTGTTATTAATCAGAATGTAATTCTCCATTCCTCTTTCAGTTGCCTGATGCTCAAGGACAAATCCTACAATTAAAATCTTATTGGGAGTTCTCTAATAATAATCATAGCTAACATTTATATATCATTTTAAGAATTACATGCACTTTAGCCAGATTGTTGCATTTTCTTCAATTTCTCCAAACTTTCTCATCTCCAAATTCAATCTCTGGACTTCTTCACAAGTCTAAATGCCTCCAAATCACCTACATAATTTCCCTTTCCTTATTTAGCTCAAATCCTTTTTTCTACTACTTCTTTTCCCACCAAGACTCAGAAGCTTAGTTCCAGCTTAGTATCACCTAGTGAATGTATGGCAATTCAACTCACTTAACTTCTTCGAATACTCAAAATAACATTTTCCCAGACTACCTTGCAGGATAATTTCCAAAGATTAAATGAGATAACGATATGGTCAGTAACAATCTTGTATACAATCATATATTATTATATATTGTGGTTGCCTGGGCACCCTTTTTCTCTACTAGATTACAAGCTCCATTAGGGCAGGAACCATATTTTATCTAAATATTGTATCTCTCTCAGCACTTGCATAGTCTTCTGAACACAGAAGATGCTTAATAAATGCTTACTGAATAAATGATGCAGATGAAAGCACTTTGAAAATTACAGATTCCTACGTTGAAGCATAATGCATACAGATATACTTTGTTTCTACTTACACATTCAAAGCTAAATTGTTCTTCAAATACGGGGCTGACCTTAAAGCACATAGTTGGTACTTCATTTAGCTTCATTTGAGGTATGCCACATCTGTCTGTGGCCTCAAACTTTTAATGTTCAGTTGTGCTGTGCAGGGATTCTGTGGACTTGAAGCACTACAGAGCAAGCAAGATTCCTGGAAATTCTTTCCTTAAAAATGCTATTTCCAAGATTGGTACATACTTTTCCAGCAAATCAATTACCTGGAGTCACTGATCCCGGTTTTGAAGGGTATTTATTCTTTCAAGGACTCAAGACCTGGTGCCTCCCACCAGCACCCTGATGTCTTTATCAAAATTGTAAAGCTATCCATTGTTTTTCATTTAAGAAAATGGCAACCAATAGGTTTTTCGGGGGGGGGGGGTGTATTTCCTGACTTTGAAGGGCAGCATTTTAAGCAATTTTTAAAATGTTGTCCTTTTCCATTCTGTTCTGGGGTCTGTGAGCATGTAAACCCCTGTTAAGATTTAGTTTGCAGCCCTAGTCCTCAAGCACCAGCATTTGGTAAGAGGAGGAGGAAATTACATTCTCATTGGATTCCAGGGAACTGGGGGAAGGGGAGAATATTTTCAGCAGCTCTTCATAAAACATGGGGATCTCATTAAGAGACTCTGATGCATCTTCTCCGTAGCTACCATTTAAACTTCTAGTCACGACAGGTTCACTCAAAACAAGATAACAGATTGCAATGTGGGCTGATTCCTGAAGACATTTTCATGTACACATTAATACTGAAGACCATGATTACTGGAGAAATTAAGTTTAAACTAGTTAGAAAGTTGGAGGTGTATGAAATTTCTCAAAGATTAAGTAAGTTCCAATGTACCTTCTGAACATATATTGAAGAAGCCTTGAAATCAGCTCATTCTGGAGAGTCAGCATGGCTCATGAACACTGTTATTGTAACAAAGAGCTGGGTTTGAGTCATGTTTCTGGCACTTACTCGCTGTGTGAGCATGGGCAACTTAACCTCTCTGAGTTTTAGCTTCCTCATCTATAAAATGAGTCAGCAGGACGAGATAATATATGTTGGATGCTATAGTGTAAAGATGACCTGGGCTTAACCCTCTCCTCTAATGTTTACTTCCTGTGTGTTGTGCACAAGTCACTAACTTCCCTGAACTGTGTTTTCCTCATCTATAAAGAGCATTTTGAACTAGATGACCTTTGAGGCACCTTCTGGCTCTCAAGTTATGATACTATCACCTACCTCACAGGGTTTTACATCCTCACGTACCAAACCTAGTTGCTTAAATTCCTACCCATGCTCTCCATTAGTAAGAACCTGGTCCCAATCTCAGAGTCAGTAATTTAAAGTTCAAATGAGACGATGGCTATAAAAATGCCATATAAATGTCAGCTACAGCCCCTTTTTCCACTGCTGCAGTGTGAAAAAACCACAAACAATACCTAATTATGCAGGTTTACAAGATGCCCTTCCCAGATGAGGTATTATATAATACAAGTTCCCCATTTCAGCCATTCTTTGTGCCTTGGAAACCTTGCTGCTCTTTTTCTATATGGATGTCCAGTACAGTTGACCCTTCATCACATGGTTAGGAAAGAAAATTGTTCTGCTCTCCCATCACCACACCTTTGGTCAGAAAATAAGCCCTGTTCTAAATAGGAATAAATGAAAGCACTGAATCTTCATAGGTAAATGTAATTTCCTATCTGGCTCTCTTTTCAAAAGCCTTTTCAGTGGGTTACCAGGGTCTTGCTGATGAAGAGCCCAGCTTGCAAACATGACTGGCTAGGCTCAGTGTATGTGGACAGTTCGTTATGACTTCAGTGGAATAGAGTTCACAAGATTATGCCCAGTTACAACATGATTAACTCCCTGTTCATCAAATCAAAAAAAATTTATCATAAATGTCTCTGCAACTTTAGCATAAATTGCCTCTATGCAGCATCTCCCTCCACCTGATAATGCAGCACAGCTTTCAAAGATATGAGTTGCTATGGCTAATCCTAATTTAATTTAAGAGGAAGCTTTTGCTCCCTCATTCTAGCTCCAAGCTGAGCCCCATTTCTGATGCTATTCACTATTCCCACTGAACCAAGCTAGAAATATCTGCAGAAATTTTAGCACCAAAGAGCAACTTTGAAATTCCGAGTCTCAGAAATTTCATGGCACCATGGGCTTGGTCTCTGCAACAAAGAGAGTCAAGTTATACAGTTGTGTTTACAAGCAGCTGCCAGCAACTGTACACCCACAGAATCCGCGATCAGGAGCAAAATGTCGGTTCTCTGGCTCTCCACAATTCCCCAAACCAAGCCATTTGTCTTTCAGAAGAGAACTCAGTGTTGGAGAAGTTCCTCTCTATTTGGAAGAAATAAATAGGTTGATGCCTTTTTAATCTGAGCAGATGCAAAGAATTTCCTAAGAGGGCCCCTCAACAAGGATTCTTAAACTTGCATGATTTCCTCTAAGAGGGAATTTAAGGAGCCTGGTATCCTCCTGGATCCAAGGCACATGCTCTTCATTAACTTGTTCTGAATGTATATGTATAAAATCCACATCCACTTAAAGAGTCTGAAATTATCCTGTTGGCTTGTTGAGGTGGTCAGGGATTGAAAGTCTCATTGGCCCTTAAAGACAGAACTACTCCATAATTGAAGAAATCCTGCCTGGACCATGGATATCATTTAACCTTCTCATTACCTTGTGATCAACGATGGAAAAATTATGTTTAAGCTCAAACTGAGGGAATCTCCTGAGTTTTATTTGCTGAATGACACATAGAGATAATTCCTCACAGCATTGATAGGATGCTTCAGAAGTACAAACCAAAATAAGCCATATTGCTTTGCTTCTGTACAATGCAATTAAAAAGTGAAGCCTCCTGAAAAGCAGTTCTCTACCTCTCTGGGTATTTCTTCTTCCTATACTTCTTCTTCCAAGTTTATTTGGGTTTTTGTTTGTTTCTTTTTTAACTAACCCTAATGTGAAAAGGCCTGGCTGCTGAAGGGGAAAAGAGGTTTGGCTGAATGCCAACTTCAACTTGACCTGAGTTACATGCAGATGTGAATAAGTACTAGCTAAGTGTGCTATCTAGTTTATGGGTTTGTATGTACCTACCACTGATTCGGGCTTTCAGATAATCTCACTGGTGCAGTTCATAGGGCAATGAGGTTAAATATGGTTCCTGGCCATATGAGGATCTCTTCAACTCCAGAGATATTCACATTTTGCCTGCCCTAGTAATCTAGGAGGCAGCATGTTATACTGGAAAGGAGACCAACTTAGAATGAGGAAAGCCTAGGTTCAATCTTACCTCCAGTAAAACTACAGAAGAAAGAAAAGGAAGGAAATATTCACTAAGTACCCATTATGTTCCAGATATTGTGCTAAGAGCTTTTAAAATGTTATCTCATTTGGTCCCTCCAATAACCCTGGGAGGTAGATATAATTATCATCTCCTTTTTGCAGTTGAGGAAACTGAGGCAGAGGCTGAATGACTTGCCCAGGGTCACACATGTGTCTGAGGCCAAGTTTGAACTCAGATCTTCCTGATTCCAGCCCCAGTGCTCTAATAACCCCACCACCTAGCTGCCTTTTTTTGGTTACTTAACTTCTCAGTACTCTGGGCAGTTCTCTAAGATGGGAGAAATACTGAGTTGTGGATGAGCTTCCAATCTGCTCTGGAGGATGGCATTTCCACACTCCTATTCTTACTCCTCTAAGAGTCACCCATCTACCCCCACACAGGCCCACTCTTGTACCTATTGTTTATGAAAAGGATGTGTCAGCTGGCTGCCTGTCTTTTGAAAAGCAGTGTGATATAGTCAGGAGAGTGCTGGATTTGTAGTCAGGAAGACCTGGGTTTGAATTTTACCTCACATACTTACTAGCTGTGTGACCTGAGCAAATTGCTTCCTTTCTCCAATCCTCAGCTTCCTCTTCTGTGAGACAGGGGAGTTCTAGCTCCTAGGGTTCCACTTGCCATTCCTGCTATCCTCCAGACTCACTCTTCTCTGGCCATGGCTCTCTTAAGTGTGTTGTGCTCCTTACTAGAATACAAGTTCCCTGAGGGCAGAGACAGTATCTTTTTGTATTTGCATCCCCTACACTTGCCTAGCACATAGTAAGTAACTGATGTTTTCCATTCATTCACTTGTTCATTCATTCTCTCACTACACTCTGTCCCTTGGCAATCTTTTTTTTTCCTTTTTGGAGGGCAATTGGGGTTAAGTAACTTGCCCAAGGTCACAGGCTAGGTTTTTGTTTGTGTATGTTAAGTGTCTGAGGCCGGATCCGAACACAGGTCCTTCTGACTCCAGGGCCAGCGCTCTACTCACTGCGCCACCTAGCCACCCCCGTTGGCAATCTTTGACTCCCATTTCCTCAGTTGCCACTTCTAGGGAGATCTCCAGCCCTGACCTTTCCTCCAAGGGCTCTATAACTCTACCTGAAGCTCTCTCAACCAGCACTTTAAACTCAACATGATCAAAACTGAGTTTATCATCTTTCTCCCTAAAACTACTCTCCCTTCTGATTTCTTTATTTCTATCTTTAGCATCACACGCCATTTACCTTGCCTCCCATGTTTATAGCACTGGGACTATCTCTGACCCCTTCCCCATCACCTCCCCTCTCTTATCTAATCAGTTACCTGATCCTGATAATTCCACCCATTCACCATCTCCCTTCCTTCCTCTTTATTGCTACTGCAACCACGTATAAACTCTCATTACCACCTACTTGGATAACTGTGATAGCCTTCTAAAATTTCTTCCCCCACCACTCTCTACCAATTCAAATCTGACCTTCATACCATTGCCATTTTTTAATTATGCTAGATATGGTCATGTCACTTAATCTGCTAAACAACAAAAACAAAACCTGTCTTTCATAGCTCATTGATGCCTTTTGAAACAAGTTTTAATGCCTTTTTCTGGCATTCAAGGTCTTCCACAATCTGGTACCAACAGGATCTCCTATTTGATCCTTCTAAACACTCTGCACTATAGCCAAACTTGTTTTCCTATTTGTATCCCAAAGCTGGTATATATCTCCCCCATTCATGCCTCTAGTCACACTATTCAGTATTTCTGGAATGTCCTTCTCCAGCCTCACTTGCTGAATTCCTACTCATTCTTTAAAGCCCATCTCACATTCTATAGTCTTCACCTTTCCTCATCTGCCCAGTAATAAATAACCTCTCCCTTCAAATCTCACTGGGGACTCTGTTTTGCTCTTGTCCAATGCTCTTGTCCAATGTAATGATCTGTGTATGGTAGTTATCTATGTTTGCATCTTATTTGTACTCAGTGAAGATAAGGATGCTGTTTTAGATAAATTTCATATCTCCTTCAGTGCTTGGCAGGTTTCTATATATGCCAGGCCAGGAGTTCTTAACCTGGTGTGGTTAACTTGGGGGTCCATGAACTCCCAGGTCTGTGTATAGATTTCAGGGGTCTGTAAACATGGATGTTTAAATTTTTTCATCTTTATTTTCACTTTCTACTGAAATTTAGTATTTATTTCAATTATAATATTTTTAAACCCATTATTCTTAGGAGTCCATAGACTTCATCACATTTTCAAAGGGGTTCATGTCAACTCCATAAAAGTTAATAACTACACTGGACACATGTAAAATTACACTTTTTGATTTTAGTGATACAGGAAGCTCCCTCTACCAGTCCAGACTGGCACCTCATCTGCAATTTAGAGAGCTGCCTGAGGGCATCAAGAGATTAAGGGACCTGCCCAAATACATCTAGCCAGTTTAGAGTATGACTGGAACTTAGGTCTCCTTCACTCTCAGGTCACCTTTTTCTATCTGCAATGCCATATTGTCCCTCACCTACTTCTACTAACATTCTTTGTCTCAAGCAGCAATAATAAATGTTTGTTTTATTTATTTATTTTATATTTCCATAGTTTCTTTTTTTTAATCAAATGCTTCATTAACTTCTAGTTTACATCATTCATTTCCACAAGATTTTGAGTTACAAATTTTCTCCCCGTTTTTCCCCTCCCCACCACCCCAAAATAGCGATCCCACTGGATATCCCCTCCTCCAATCTACTCTCTTCCATATCTTCCACCATCCCCCCTTCAACTTTCCAGTAGGGCATGGTGGATCTCTATGCCCCAGTGCCTCTATGTCTTATTTCCCAGTTATATGTAAAATTATATATATATATTAAACATTTAATTTTAAACCTTTGAATTCCAGATTCATTCCCTTCCTCCCTTGTCACCCACCCTTACCGGGAAGATAAGCAATTCAGTATAGGTTGTACATGTGTAGCTATGCAAAACATTTCCATAGTGGATATATTGTAAAAGACTGACTATATTTCCCTCCTTTCTATCCCACCTCCCATTTGTTCTATTCTCTACTTTGATCCTCTCCCTCACTAATAAATGTTTATAGAATGAACTGATTTTTTTCAGTCACATATAGAAAGGTTAAGACATAACATATCAAAGAACTAAATTAGTTTTCAGGTTACTTACTAAATTGACTTACAAAATACTTAGCACATTCTAAATAAATCCTACCATGACTGGAAATACATTTCATGCTTATGTTATAGTGTTCCTCCAGATAAAGGTGATTTCACCATTTCAAAATAACATTATAGATGCATAAGCAAACCCCCAATCTGTTGGTGGGGAGGGAAGAGTCTAAACCTGAGATGTCATTGATGTGAGGAATTCCAATTGTGGAAACTTCTTCCACTGGCACAGATCGGCAGTTCCTCCATAATTTATAGTTGTCAGCTGTTGCCTGAGTTACTCAGAGATTAAGTAACTCATCCATGGTCATATATAGTCAGTATGTATCAGAGAATGGACTTAAACACAGGTCTTCCTGACTCTAAGGACAGCTCTTTATCTCATAGGCCATGATGCCTTTGCAAATCCTAAAACAACATCACAAAATTCTACTGTGATGTTTCTAGGATCATTCCCCAATGTGGACATGAGATGGTCAACAACACTCTGAGCCAGCTCTTGACTGCTCGATCTTAACTTTTTCTCAGTATGGGTCAATGAAATGCCTTCTTCCTATAACCTTGTTTCATCTATGATGCTTTCACAGAATCTATTAATGTATTTTGGATACCTCTGTACACACTTTGTATTTCCTTATCTGGGTATATGTTGCATTCACTACCCTTCCCGTTCCTCCAACACAACTCTAGCTCCTTGAGAATAAGGGATACTCCATTTTTGTCTTTGTATCTGCAACACCAAGCCCTGCAACTTATATGTAATAGGTACTTAGTAGATCCTTGTTGAATTGAATCAAATGTTAGGTATCATAAGCCTGTATTTTACAATCTTTCATTTAATTCTATGGGGGTTTTTTTTTCATAGAATTACCTGTCATTCTAGAGAACAGTAGGGATAATATCACTCTTCTAGATGTAATTTTGATTTACAGTCAAATTTTCTGTTTTACCCTAATACTATTTGCCTCTCTGGTTATGCTGTTCACATTCACTTATTGCTTAAGGAAGCTGTGTAGTATGTATATATGATGTTAAACAGCTGTTGACTTTCCCTCCAAGAAGCCTACATTACTCGTAGTTGAAGTGATCTGTTCATTCTCCTTGCCTTCATACAAGGGTCTGGCAAAACTTAATTAAGATCAAGGAAGTACATTGAAACCCTTGCAAGAAAAAGCAACTGGACACATGTGCTTTGTTGGTATAAAAGTGGGGGTCCATTTTATGCAATTGTTAGCATTTTTAAAATGTGAAGTTCAAAAAGGTTGGTAATCTACAACACACACCTGAATTTTTAAAATATGAGTACAAACTTTCTCCCCAGAAAATTCAGTTTCAGCTCTAAACCTGACAAAAGCTCCTTCTTTCTGATTCATCTCTGGGAATGAAAAGGACTCTAACAGTTCACGTTGTTACAAGCCTTCTTTTCTATTTTATTTGCTAATGTACAGCTAATTTCTGAATAGAGAACATGCCTGTGAGGCAGGTGAAAAAATGCTTTACCTCACTCCATTAGCAAGTCTCTGTATGGGGTAGAGTTTTTTTTTATGACTTTGGCTAATTAATATATCCTTAGTGTGTGAGGATTTAAATAAAACGTAAGGGTTTATTCTATTTTGGGTTTAGAAATAAGGTAGGTTCGTATATTTGGAGAGTCAAAAGACTCCCCCAAAACCACTTCTGCTTGGACAAATATAGATTACAATTTAAAAGTCTTGATAAACTTCTCAGATCAGTCAGTGAGCTGTTTAACTGCTTAAAAAAAAAAGAAAACAGGACCCATGATTTCACTGGTATAGGAAATTCCCATGGAGGAAAATCTTCCTACCAATGAAGATCAAAACCCATTATGAACTTTATAAACTTTGAGAGTCTCGTGGGAAACAGATAAGATGAGTGACTTGTGACCTACGGTCACACAGCCAGTGGGTTTCAGGGGCAGGACTTGAACTCAGGTCTTCATGACTCCAAGATCAGCAATCTATCCATTATTCAATACTGTCTCCCATCTGCTTCTATTGCCATGCTTTAAGAGACCAGAAATGAAAATGCCCAGAATGTCTACTTTTGACCAAAAAGCTTCTTTCAAAAAACCCAAAGGTAGTTTTGTTTAGCAGGTTTATTAGTATAGTACGTAATAGGATACAACAGCTCACTTCAGTATCTACTGGTGTTCACAAAGGTCTTTTACTTACTTTTTTGTCTATACATACCTAAAGAGAATGAGTCAATTAACTGGCCTGTAACTGTGTGGTCACTCTCTAGATTTAGAGGAAACCTTAAAACTCTACTCAAGAGAGAGGAGCAATGGGGAGCTCTGACTATCTGAATCTTTGCCACAGATCTCTCTCCACTTAAAAAAAATTGGCTTCTCAACATGTTCTTCTTTCCTTATGGTGGGGAGATAATGGAAGTGAAGAGGGAAAAGGAATACCTTAACAAAATTACTCAATTACATGCCATTCAACCTAGCCTAGAGCAAATAAAAGTTAACTAATGATCAGAACTGCTCCTACTCCCCTACTCAGTCAGTCCCACAGCCTATATACAGAGAAGACCAATGCACTTCCCTCAGAGCCCCATTCTCCCTAAAGAACACATGAACACAAAATTCATGCCTTGGTGTTCTCACCTTATTGACCAAACCTCCCAACAGTACAAAAACACAAATGTTAGGATTGAAGAGCCTAGAAAAACCAAAATTCTGTCAGCCATGGTCTCCTTCCAAGACTTGGAATAGTTACAGCTTCTGCTACTACATAGCACCCAAATGAGGCACTCCACATTCTGTCTTTGCAGAACTCGATCATCAGCACTGTCAGATTGCCTTTAGTTAGAATTTTATGTTATAAATTCTTGGTGTTATCTCTCTACTCGGAGGTGTTATTCTCCATAGGTGTTCCAGCCAGTATATGCATTCCTCACAGGAAAGTTGCTTCCCGTGCTTATAGTCTCCATGCTATTTTGCTGTATGACTGGCTTGGGTCCCTGGACACTGTAGCTCTTGTTAGTTACTTGAAAAAGGAATCCTCTACACTGAAATGGCAAAGATCCTTGAGGTCCAAGGCCTCACCTAGGTTTTCTAGCTATAGAGTCACTCAGAGTTTTGTTATTAAGATCATATCCCCAGTAACAGATTTTTCCATGAAGCTGGTTGAATTAGTCCAAGCCTCCCAATTTCAGATGCAGTGTGGGGTAAGAGGTGTGGGTGATGAATGAGAAGTAGAGGTTAACCTAAGCTACATACAAATAGAAAGGAATTGTTGCCTAATGGAAAGAGTACTGGACCTGGAGTCAGGAAGATCTGGGGTCAAATCCTGCCTCTGAAATATACTAGTTATATAACTATAGGCAAGTCAGAAGTCTCAGTTTCCTCATCTATAAAATAGAAATATAATCATTCCTATAGTATCTGCCTTATAAGACTGCTGTAAGGATCTAATGAAATAATATATGTCAAGTTAAGTCAAGTCAACAAGAATTTATTATTGGTAAGAATTTATTGAATAATAAATTGAATTTATTAAACAATAAACTGAATAACACAAATTTATTGAGCAGTAAGAAAGGCAAAAAACAAAAGGAAACAAACTGTCCCTGGTCCCAAGCATTTCACAGTCTAATGAAAGAGACAACATATAAACAACTATGCACAAACAAGATACACATGCAAATACAGAGACTAATGGGAAAGGCTCCCTATAGGTTGGATTTTAGCTGAGACTTAGAGGCGGTTAGGGAAGCCAAGAGGCAGAGATGAGGAGGTAGAGAATTCCAGGCAAGAGGACATCTAATAAAACACCCAGAATTAGAAGATAGAGTACCATGTGTAAGCATCAGCAAGGAGGCTAATGTCATTGGATCATACATGGAGGGAAGTAAGATGTAAGAAGATTGAAAAGATTAGGAGAGGTCAGGTCATAGAGAACTTCCAAAGTCAAACAGGTGACTTTATATATAATCCTGGACGTAACAGAGCCACTGGAGTCTACTGAATAGGAAAATGGCATTGTACATTAGGACCTGAACTTTAGGAAGATCACTTTGGGGAAGAGGGGGCAGGGAGACCAACCAGAAGACTATTACTGCATTAGTCCAAGTATCTATAAATATCAGTTATTATCATATGCATCCAGGCACACCAGATCCCCCACGGCACTCAGCTAAAGTTATTCATGGTTGCTAACAGGTGCTCATGCTCTTGAATTCCACAGTTCTGCTGTGAAACTGTTGACTACAAAAGCTTTGAGTCACTGACAAAAGCCAAGACTTTGAAAAATTATTAGTGTGCTTTGCTGATAAGTTAATTTGTAAGAAATTTCATACTTTTAGAAGTATTATGAAGATTTGCTGTTTGGGACCTAGTTCTCATCAGCAAGGAAGAACTGACTGGTGAAGGAGAAATAAATGACAAGAGTGTTTGAAGAAAGGAATCATATCA
This sequence comes from Gymnobelideus leadbeateri, assembly GCA_011680675.1. NCBI lineage: Eukaryota > Metazoa > Chordata > Mammalia > Diprotodontia > Petauridae > Gymnobelideus > Gymnobelideus leadbeateri. The sequence continues at coordinate 639,438 of WOXC01001035.1, forward strand.
TCTCACAGTTAGTGTTAACCAAATTGAAGAATTCTGGGAATAGCCATATACCCTAAACTTTAGAAAAAACCGACGGAAAAATGTTCAAAGGCCTGTGGTTTCAAGGCTTAAAATTCTAAAAAGAAAGAGCTTGGTCAGCAGTAGCAGCAGGACCGCTGGCCAGGGTGCTGATTTTTCTAGGCAACTTATGGAACAGGCAGTTCCCAGAAGCTTCCCACCTGTATACCACAGGTAAACATAACCACTCCCAAAATACAATCGGGCTTCTATGGCTTAGGGGTGAGAGCAGCTGATGTCTCTTTATAGGGACAAGGCAGGTACAGATCCTAAGAACCATCCTTATATTTTACTTGCTAGCTTATACTGGTCAACTCCCAGGATTATGAAGATTATTTTCAGATCTTCAGTTCTGAGCACATATTTGGAGAGTTGGTTATCTGATGATCTGGCCCAGAAGGCCCAGGGTTTCAAGTTTTGTATGGCCTGCCTTGGAGGCAAATGTCAAACTAGGGTAGGGTATTAGATCTTCTATATACTTAGGAAGGCAGGGTCCTTTCCTGTGACTCCATTCTTGTATGCTAGAAGCAATTAAGGTCTAAGATGAAAAGCTGGCTAACAGGCAACTTATTCCTTAGACTCTCACTCATGAAGTCATATTCTGAATGTCTATTAGTAAAGTGAATACCAAGCATTACAGGCTAACATGTAATGAGATGTTTTAAAGAATGAAATGCAAAGAACATAATCATAAATTATCCCACCAAAGAAGAAGCAGAAGTACAGTTGTTTAGCTCTGAGAAGAAAAGGCTTGGGGCAGAGGGGCCGTGGTGGGAAGAAGGGAACAGATGAAAGCTGTTTTCAAATACTAGAAGTGCATTAACTGACAAGGGATTAGACTTCTCTTGCATGGCTTTTGCATTCTTTCAAGACAACTCAAATGTTACCTTCTGAAGGCCTGTTCCAGCACCCAATCCCCACCCTCACTTGCTGGTGTCTTCCCCCATCACCTTCCATCTGCTCAGAATATATCTTTTGCATACCTACTAGTGGACATGTTATCTTCCCCAAGAGAATGTAAACTCCTCAAGGGCAGGGACTGTTTTTTGCTTGTCCTTTTGTGTCTTCAGAACTTAGTACAGTTCCTGGCACACCACAAGCATTTACTAAATGCTTATTAGTTGTTTTATTGAAGGGATAACTGGAACTAATAAGTGAAATTACCAGGACATAGATTTCAGCTCAACATGAGAAAAAAAAGTCTAACAATTATAACAACCTTAAATGGAATAAGCTATTTAATAAACGAGTGTTTATTAAATTAAATAACCTCCATTACTAGGTGTTTTCAAATAGTATGGAGGAACAAATGTTAGAGATGTTGCAGTTAAGATTCATGCATTGGGCAGGGAATTAAATCAGAAAATTTCTCAGGTCCTTACTGCTCTCAGATTCTATAGTTCTTTGGTCTTCCAAAGTATCAGACTATTGCTTATTTCCAGTTGAGGATAATTTCCTAGTCAAACTTTGACACAATTAAGTAATTTTAAAAGAAAAACAGTTCTTAAGGAGTTAAGCATCTTAATGCATGGGATATATAATACTTCAAAGGGGGTAAGATCTCATTAAATAAAGAAGAGGTATATATCAGGGCTAGGTGTATTCAGTGGATGAATCAGCTCTATATAAGCAGCACTGGCTTCAAAACCTAGCAGTTCACACAGTGCTATGAGCAATCAAAAGGTTGCCTTGTTACTCGAAAATTCTGTTGTCTTCCATTTCCAGCCATTTGAAACATATATGTTGACTTCCTCCTGGCTACTCAATTCACCCTTAGTTCCTCCTTCTCTGTAACTTTTCCTTACCATCCCTCTCATGCCCCTATAAACTGATCCCTGGCTACCAATCACAATATCAAATGTCTCTGTCCGCCTTCTTCCAATATCCTGGAACCCCTTCTATGGGTCAGTTAATAGAATCATAGAATGAATGAGCTAAAAGAAATATTAGAGATAATCAATTCCAGGGGCTCTTAACCTTTCCTGTATAATGGACCCCTTTGGTAGCCTGGAAAAAACTTATGGACCTCTTCTTAGAATAATGTTTTTAAATGGATAAAATAAAATATATAGGATTACAAAGGAACCCAATTCTATTGAAATAGTTAAGAAAAAACTGAAACAAGGTCATGGACCCAGGTTAAGAAACCTTGATAGCCTAACACATGCATTTCATAAATGAGGATACTGAGGCCCAAAGGGATCAAATGACTTCTCAAGGTCAAACAACTAATAAATGGTTGAGCTAGACCTGAACCCAAATCTCTTGCCTCTCAAGTCTAGTCTCCCTCCCAACTACCCCACACTTCTGTCAGGGACTGAGTATTGGGACTCAATACTTCCCCAACCCAGCCTTAAGTTGTGGCAGCAGCCAGACTCAAGTGATTGCCTGAAAGTCTTGGCCTGTTTACAACTTCTAAGTCTCAAATAAATTGAAAAACAAAATCATCTTTCAAAACTATACCTTGGGAAAAAACAGTCCTGAGAACATCTCCTACATCTTCTCTTTAATTAGTGCCTTTACACCCAGGAGCTGCCAGATCAGAGGTTGTGGGGAGGAGTGTCTTGTCTCATTTGTGCAAGTATAATAATAGAAGAGAGTAGCTGAAACCAAGACAGTCACTGAGAAGGCCAGAGAGACTCTAGAAAATATTCTGGGCATAAATCCCATAAAGGATACATAGCTGGCATTTAAATACTACATAGCCCCTGCTATCCCCTGACTTCCAGAGTCAAGGTTTAATGTGAAATTGTAGGTGGGTCACTCACCATAAAAGTTGGGAATGGGGCACTGTTACAGGCTAAAGAGACTTCAAGACCCTGGAGAGAAACTAAAATCTGCCTCCTTTGTGCTATAATTCACTGGCTTATGGGAAACAGAGAGTATCCTTGACCAATAAGACCTCTTCTGAGCCCTGGATCCTGGCTCCGTTGCTGATGTTGTATGAGTTTAAGCAGGTCACTTCCCCTCTATGGGCCTCAAAATAAACACCTGTAAAATGAAAGGATTGAATTAGACAATCTGGAAGGTCCCTTCCAGCTCACTTGATCCCATAGCTTTTTAGACTCATCAATAATGATGAATGCTGGCAGAGTATATACAGGCCACCTGAAAGAAATTAGTCCTCCTCCCAACTTCTATACCATAAAAGAAATTAGATAGCAGAATTCAAAGAAATAATTAATATAATATGATCCACTTCCTCTAATTTTCATGATTTTAGATACAGTTTAAACAAGAGTACTCTCAGTTCAGATTGAATTTTGGAACAGAATGACTTGCAAGTCATTAAATATTTTTAAAGATTTTTTTTTGTTGTTCTTCAGTTGTGTCTGACTCTTCATGACTCCATTTGGGTTTTTCTTGACCCAGATCCTTGAGCAGATACTATTTCCTTCTCCAGCTCATTTTACAGATGGGAAACTGTGGCAAACAGGGTTAAGTTATTTACCCATGGTCACACAGCTAGGAAGTGACTGAGGCCAGATTTGAACTCAGGAAGATGAGTCTTCCTGACTTCAGGGCTGGCACTCTACCCACTGAGCCACCTAGTGGCCCATCCCACTACCACCCCCCCCCCAAAAGGGTTTACTTTGCCCTAATTCAGTAAGCATAAACAACAGTGATACAATGGTATCACCTAGTTTATCTGGGCTTGGTCTCCCTCACTGAGAGGTGGGAATGGAAACACAGGATATGGGAAAGGACACGGTAACTTTCATGATCTTCAGACATTCAACAAGTTGGAGAGGCATAGATTCCACTTGAATGGGACATTCTATGCCTTTGCAGGTACAGACCAGGAAGCTGTGTAAGGGAAGTCATGACCAGTCAGGTCCTGGAGACAGCCTTGTCTAATTTTCATGATTTTAGATACAATTCAAAGGGAAAGTGAATTCCTATTGCAGGATGCAAAGAGGAGAGATCTGTTCCTAGTCTATAGTGTGGACAAACATTAGTAGATATTAGTACTATCATGTATGGGAAATCTGGATTTGTGAGTATGTTTGCTATAGATCCTCACAACCTTATTTAAAGAGAGAGAGAAGAAAAAACAGAAATCACAGGGTCATAATCACAAATTTAGACCTATAGGAGTCATTAGAAGTCATCTAGGGTCTCATTTTACACATGAGGAAACTGAGGCCCAAAGAGACTGTGATTTGCCTAAAATCACAGAGTTAGCCAGAATTCAAACCCAGGATCTCTGAATGCAAATCTAGTATTTCTTTCTACTGTATTACATTGCATTCAGCAACACTGGCTGGGGAAATGCAGAGAAAGACAATACAAACTCCATGCATTGAGTGGGATTTCTATTTGTCAGAAGGTTTCAGAAAACCATTTAAAGTGTTGGTTCAGTTCCCCTGCCCCAGAGCACAGATGAGTTCCTGGATAGGATTAGAAACAGAACAATATTGTGAGAAAGGAAGCTGACAAATGGGGGAGACCTGACTCCTCCTGTGGCATTGTCTTTCCCTTCCCTACAATAGTATCACCAAATCCATGTCATTTCATGTACAGATGGGAAAGAGAAAACTGACAGAAATCGAGATCTCCAGATTAGCCCATGGTGCTGAGCTGGGATGCAGAGCAAATGACAAGTGACAGGAAAACTGGATTCTGGAGAATTTGGATCATTCAGGCGAGGGAACTTGCAGATGGCACAGGCTGCTTGATGGAGAAAAATGGGTCATAGCTCCCAGACCAATTATCATACACTCTAAAGAACTGGGAAATGAACAGAACAATTACATAGCAGGGAGACAGCAAAATAGTTTTGGGGCACATGTGTAAACATCAATCCTGTTATCTCAATGCACCTTAGAAAAAACAGAGACCAGGATGCACAATGGTTCATTTCAAATCAATAAGCATTTACTAAATGTCTACACTGAGCTAAGCAGTCATAGGAAGATAAAAGTGAAATATTCCCTGGCCTTAAGGAGTTTATGAATCAAAGGAAAATTATATAGTATATATAATATACACATACTGATACATGCACATACATATATACAGAGATAAGAAAATATAAAATATATATGATATATGCAAACATATATATGTTATATATATATATATATGTATATAGGGAGATCTATGTATCTCCTATATAAGATGGGTGTGCCCATATAGGTAGGCTAAATAAATAGATACACCTCAAGGATGGAAAGGATAAATCTCTCTGGAATCTGGATTCCTTTCTAAGGGTAACTAAGATTTATGCCTTAAGGGTGAGCAGAAGAGGGGCAGTGGCTGAGTACCTGTTCCTTTCCTTACCTCTCTCTAACAGGGGATACTGGGCTAGAATTATCTCTACCTGTCCACTCAGTGATCTCTTGTCTGGTCTAAGGGTATGCATCTGAGCTCAGAGGGAAATTCACTTACCTGGATGTTTTTAAGGAGCACAGTGGCGCTTAACTTACACCACTATAGCTCCTTCCCACCAATGCTGGTTATTCAAAAAACCATAACAGCGGGGCAGCTAGGTGGCGCAGTGAGTAAAGCGCCGGCCCTGGAGTCAGAAGGACCTGAGTTCGGATCCGGCCTCAGACACTTAACGCACACACAAACAAAAACCTAGCCGTGTGACCTTGGGCAAGTTACTTAACCCCAATTGCCCTCAAAAAAAAAAAAAGAAAAAAAAACCATAACAAATAACAAATAGCAAGTAAAACCCTTTTTGTTCAAGCAAACAGCAAAGGGAAATTGGAGAAATTATACAAATTAGAATATACAAGAGTGAATGAGCTCTATTGCTAGGAAGCAAGACAAGAACTCAGCTAAAAACAAGAGAGAAGACCCGATCTCATCCACAGACTTCCATTCTAGCTGTCTTGAGGGAGGCAAGCTAGAAATTGGAGACATGTCAAATCACTAGCTTTCCTTACATGACTTCATCACATCTCTGACACGAACTCTGTCCCTTACCCAGGTACACAATGTCCCTTTGGCATTCTCTCTACCAATCCAGAGGAGATGTGACTCTGCTGTCACATATGGTGTTACACATAAAATGCCCCTGTTTGGCTGAAAGCCTGGTTACATTCTTACAAGATAAATACACTTATGTGTGTGCCCAGATAGAATATGAGGCCAAAAATATAATCATTGTTACTGAAGAGGACTTCTGCTAGAATCATGAAGGCTGTGGGACTGGTCACTACCTTGAGATGAATGTAGTATAGAGCAAAATGAAAACGGACAGTGTTTCTGGCCCATTTGCTGACTGCTATCATTTCTTATGGTCAGTAAATGTTTTCTGAGAAAGGAGAAAGAATTTCCATGCAGTAGAGAGTGTAATATCACAGATCTAGAGCTGGAAAGATAATCTAATGCAAGCCTCTCCTTTTATAGATGAGGAAACTGAGGCAAAGAGAGTAAAGCAACTTGTTCAGGGTCACACTGCTAATAAGAGTCTGAGGCTGGATTTGAATTCAGGAAGATGAGTCTTCCAGACTTCGGGTCTGGTTCTCTGTGCACTATGGCATCACCTAGTTGTCCCAAGCCACACAGTAGTAAGTATTAGAATCAGAATTTTGAGTCCAGGTCCTTTGACCCTAGAACCATGCTCTTACAACTGAGTGCTAAGGTAGATTTCCTTCACTCTGGAGTAAGGAACTCAAACTGCACTGGTTCTGGAGGAGTGGAGCAGGGATGGGGGGTTGAGGCAGGGGGATAGTAGAGTTTTCCAAGATCCTGAAAGAAAATTTCAGAGGTTGACCAAAAGACATTTTTTACAGAAGGAAAAAACAACTGTGAGAAGTGATTTTTTTTAAGCTAAAAGAATGAAAACAAGTCAGGCACAACTTCTCACAGAGGAGTAATAATATGTGAACTAAGATACTGCTACAGGTAATTGAAGGAGAGCACAAATGGGTCTAACACACACATACATCTCTTTCAAATGAAGGAGAATGGAGAGAAGCGGCAAGGATGCAGGGTAAAGGTCAATGTTAAAAGGGCAAACATCTTCCCTTTTTTTCTCAAATGTCTATAGTCTACCAGCATAGGGCTAGCATAGACCTGTCCCCCACCCAGCAAGTCCTTTTCCCTTATACTCTATTAACTTTGCACTGAAGCCACCACTAGAAGGTGCTCAGGATGCTTTCCCAGAGGTGCAAGGTCAGCTTCCAGGGGCACTGATACCTAGCGCTCACTTTATTTCGAGTCTGTCTCTTCTCTCATATAGACAGTGTAGTGAAAGAAGTATGTGTGCACTGGGCAGGGGGCAGGGTAAAAAACTGGGCAATCAGTGGGACCACCATTTGTTCCAAAGAGCCTGCAAGATAAGGCCAAAGACGCTGTATAATCAGATATCTCTTTCATATGGAACATGTGGAAGACACCTAAAAGGTTATCTGGTCCAGTGCTGTCAGAGTCAACTAGAAATAAGGACCCTGGCAAGCTGCACATTGATGTGGAAAACCACGTATTAGCTCTATTTTATTGAATTTGTATCTGTTTTGTTAAATATTTCCCAATTGTATCTTACTCTGGTTCAGGTCACACTCAGGAGTGCTGTGGGCTGCATGCAGCCCTGTGAGCTGTGTGGTTGACCCCCCCCTAATCTAGTCTATGCCCCCATTTCACAGACCTTGGAACTGAGACCCAGAGAGCTTAACTGACATATCTAAGGTCACACAGGTAAGATCATAAGGTCATCAAACTAGAGCTAGAAAGGAGCTCACAGACTATTCCATCTGACCCAGAACCTCCCCTCCCCCCATCTTGTTTTACAGATGAGGAAATTAAGACCCAAAGAGATTCAGTGACACAGGTAGGAAGTGGAAAAGCTGTCAATGGAACTCAGGTACTCTGACTCCAAAACCAATACTCTTTCCCACTGTATTTTATCACCTAAGCCAGCTGTCTTTATAGAGCAAATTAGAAACTATTGCTCTCTGGAGGACCCCATTAAAGCTTTGGTTTTCACCTAGGAAAAACACCCCCCTTTTTTTCCAAGCAACCATGTCCAATATGAAAGTCTTGCAAAAGGATAGGAAAATCATACAAACAAACCTCCAAAAAGTCCTTTTCTTAGCACTGAAAGAGGGGGAAGAACTTTCCCCTCTGAGAGAGAAAGGTGGAAAGGAGTTAGTTAATGAGACAGCAAATCCATAACTATCACAGGCAAACAGAGTTTTGCTCCAAAGTGCCGACATCTGGGGCTGGAGAGTGGGAAGCAGTACACATTTCCTCCGCCAAGCTCCCTTGCAGATCTCATCTCCTCACCCTCCAGAACCCACAACACAACTGGTGCTGGAAAGGAGCTGGGGGTGGGCAACAGGCTGTCCCCTCTTGTTACTGCAGGACTGCCCTTTGCATCACACTCTCCCCTTTCTACCATTGGATTACCCCTTACACAGTCATGCCATCCCCCAATCCCCATCATACTGCACCTCCCCACTGCTGTTCAGCTGTTTTTCACTCCTGTCTGATTCTTTTTTTTTTGCTTTCTTTGGAGGAGGGAAGGTAGGGCAATTGGGGTTAAGTGACTTGCCCAAGGTCACATGGCTAGTTTTTGTGTTAATTGTCTGAGGCCAGATTTAAATTCAGGTTCTCCTGGCTCCAGGGCCAGTGCTCTATTCACTGTGCCACCTAGCTGCCCCCTTCTGACACCACTTGGGATTTTCTTGGCAAAGATACTAGAAGTGTTTGTCCTTTCCTTCCCCAGCTCATTTTACAGGTGAGGAAACTGAGGCAAACAGGGTTAAGTGACTTGCCCAGGGTCATACAACTAGTAAATGTCTGAGGCTGGATTTGAACTCAAGTCTTCTTGACTCCAGGCCTGATGACTATTCCACCTTAGTTTCCCAGAGCTGTTCACCTCCAACTAAAATTGCCCCAGGGCCAGTCTCAGTTAGTTATAACTCTGAGGGACAATGCTGAATATGGATAGCATGCATATTCTGTCTTGTGTGAGCAATGAAGAGTAGCAGACCAGTGTCCCCAAAATGAGTTATAGGCTTTTAAAACCAATGACTCTTTTATAGGGTGGTCCATTGTAGAGCTTTTCAGTAAATCCTTCCCCAGCTACACAGTGAACCATCGGCAATTAACATGAATTAAATGATCTCCACTAGAGAGGTTGCTGCTGTGACACATTAATAAGTTCCAAAGGAATTTCGATTTTTAACAATTTTGTTAGGGTGGTTCCCAGCTCCTCTGCCTCTCTCTCCTATACCATAACAGACTCCAGCTGCTGTTGGTGACACATGTAGAAGACCACTCACATTTGTGGTGGGCAACACCATGAAAGGGGGAGCACCCAAAGGAAGAGGCCATAGATGCACAGGCCCCTAGATTTAGAACTGGACAGGACCTTAGAAACTATCGGGGTGAGGAAGCTAAGGCCCAGAAGGGTAAACAAGCTTACCCCAGATCAGACCATCAAGACCCGAAACAGAATTAGGTCTTCCCAGACATTTAGGCGAGCATTATTCATTATGTATAGACCACTATTCACTACATCTCCAAAAAGAAGAATGTTGACTGAAAGGAGGCACAACCATTCTAGATATTGGTCTCTGCTGTGGTCCTCCCTCCTAATCTGGGCATACCAAAAGGCAGCACACTGGAAAGGCACCTAAGTTTACACCAAATGAAAAGCCTGTTTTTTTGTGGAAGGAGAAGAGGCAAAAATTGATTTGGCCATTGTCATGGCCTTGGAATGTCTTCTCTGTCTAGCACATGCCTTCTGGAGAGAGGCTCACACGATGAAAGTGAAGTAACACCATTATGATTAGTGACAGTTTGGAAGTTTTTAACAGGCTCCAAACAGTGGAACTCCTCAGTGCTCACAGAATATCAGCCAGCCTAGACCTCCAAGACTATTTTATCTTATTTTACAGATGTAGCATCCAGGGCGTTCCTCTTTTGCCTACCCTATGTTCAAAGTGTGCTGTGGGTAATACAAACCAGAACCCACAAGGAGCAACCAATATGTTTTCTTTTACAAATGATCAGAAAACACAATTAGGCATTTAATAATACAGCACTGTGAAGTAACATTTCTCCCTTAAGCCTTGGAACACACTCTCCAACAAGAGCACATACCAATAGCAGAAAAACTGGATATTCCCTGGGGTACATGAGTGGTGGGGAGTACACCCAGGGAACACATGTGGTCACATGCTTAGTGATGCAGGGACATTTATTTCTTTCAGTGATAAGATCTTAGCTGCTCCCACGGTCTCACACAGTATACAGTCTATGCTTGCCGGTGTTCTGCTAAGCACACGGTTGTGGTCTGCTTAAATTTCTGGCTTTAGCAAGAATCTTCAGTTGAGGGGCAATCATATCCCCATGAGAGGAAGAGTGAGCTCTGTGATTTCTTTTTTAGCTTTCTTCTTAGAAACTTAATCTTCAGCACTTTTAGGGACTAGGACTTTCACATATTTATAGTCAGACTAGGGTAAAACAATGAGCTCTTCTTGTCCCCACAGCATAAATAGAGATTTGTTAATTCCCAGAATTTTGACTGCAGGTAGCTTTTTCTGCTCCAGAACAAGTCTTTGTCTTTGGAGTCCAAGATCTTTTGGAATACTCAGAGTTTGTCACATAGAGTTAGAAAGTGCTTTATAAAGGTGAAGCAACTCAACCAAGATCATTTAGGTAGTGAGTAATAGAGGCAGAATTCAAACCCAGGTCTCTGAGCACAAATCTAGTGTCCTTCCCTCTACAAAGTGACATTCAAGACCATTCTTCTTAGGACAATGTGAACTTCCATATGATGCTCCAAATGAACTCTGTCTCTTGTCCTTGCATGTCAGAAGGAGAAGAATGAGTTAGACCTCACCTCTCTGATGGACTATGGGGAAAGGATATATTTGCAAGAGGGCAAACAAGAAAGGAGTAGCAATGAGCCTAGCAAAGAACAAGCAAAGGATAAACTGTAATGGATTAACTGCCTATGGCAGAAGCATGCTGATGGAGGAGTAGTGACTCATAAGAAGACCAGTGTTCATTGGCTAGCAGGAGAAAAAGGGTGAAACAGAAGGACTGGAGGAAAAAATTAGAGAGGAAAGAGGGAGGGGAGAAGGATTAGAAAGCTAAGAGGGCCCATCTCTGGTGGCAGATGTGAGGTTTGTAGCAGCCCCATAAAGTTGTAGGCAAGTCAGTCATAAAATTATATTATGATATGGTAATAATGTGATTGCAGAAAGTACCAGAACACCACCAATAGAATGTTTCCGTTGTAACGTAGCAACTGGATCAATTAAATCAAGACATATATCACAATCCCAAAGCAAGGGATCTAGGACAGGTTTTAACATGCATTTAAAAAGTAATCCCTTATCATTTAGTCTACTTTATCCAAATAAAAGCTAGGTACATGTGTGCTTTATTGTAGGAAAAGAGAAGTCCTTAAGTGAGAAAGACAAAGGGGAGGGGGAAGATATGAGAAGGAGGCCCAGAGCCTTCCCAAAGAGAAAACTTCCTGGAATGACTTTGTAAAATCAAGTAGGGCCTTCTGCCCATAGGCCCCACCCCTTTCCTCCTCTGCAGTGTCTTCCAGAGAGCATATGCACAGCTAGCTTTTTATAGTGGAAGAACTGTTGTTCCTACCAGACTGCATGCGGTTCTTTGGCAAATACTCTCTATAGAGAAGGAAATCACAAAGACTTATCGTGTGACTCAGTTTAGCTAATATCCTCTGCTAGCCGCTGAATTGTGGGTATCTGTGTAAAGGTGCAGCTGAGGGAGGATTCACTGACAGTCGGTTCTTGGGGCTGGTGAGGAGGGGACGGCAGCATGATCAGCCTGGATGTAAATCTGCATGCTGTCTTTAATATATCACCTCAGGCTGGGGAGACAGCACTAATCAGAAGCAGAATTATGAGAGGCTTCATGGGGGAGATGGTACCTGATCAGAACCTGGAATGGAGCTAGCGTTCCAAGAGGTAGAGCTCAGAAGCAAAGGTATTCTAAGTATGGGGGACATCCTGGCCAGCACACAGAAAGAGTGCTGGTTCTGCAGTCAGAGTACCTGGCTTCTAATGCCCACTCTGTGAGCTTGGGCAAGTACTTAACTATCTGAGCCTGAGTTTCTTTATCTGTAAAATGAAGGGGGAGCAGGTAGATGGTGAAGTGGATAGAGCACCAAGCCTGGAATTAAGAATCATCTTCCTGAGCTCAAATCTAGCTTCAGATACTTACTAGCTAAGTGACTCTGGACAAGTCACTTCACCCTGTTTGCCTCAGTTTCCTCATCTGTAAAATGAGGTGGAGAAGGAAATGGCAAACTCCTCTAGTATCATTGCCAAAAAAACTCTAAACAGGCATCAAGAGTCAGACACCACTGGAAATGACTGAACACCATAACCGATGAGGGGGCTGGACTAAGGGGTCTCTGATGTCTCCTCCAGGCCTTGCTAGTTCTGTGATCCTATCATTTCAAGCACAAGGTGATGAAATATCCTAAATGGCTTCTCCCTGTCACTTTTTCTGAGAATACACATACCAACCCAGTAGAAAATAAGGTAACTGGTGTCACTGCCCTTCCACTGCCAAAGCCTACAAAGAGAGGACTTGGAATGGGAAGTCACATTATAAGTGTCCCCATGCAACTACCCCCAGAGCTCTTGCATACCCTGCACACCAGAAACAGGAAAGTAAGGGATGATGAGAGCTTTGTTCAGTTTCAGCTGCCTATACGAATGGTACAAACCCAGTTTACCCTTGATTTCCTGGAGAAGGGTGCTGATGACAGAGGCAGTGACTATGTGGAACAGTACCCTAGCTTCATGGAAATTTCCCTTTAGAACATTCAACTCTCTTTGCTTTCAAGAAATTTTCTGGTAGTGATGCTGGGTCTCCTATAGTTCTGATGCTAATGTTTTAAAACAGCTCACATGCTGAGTCCTCCATCAGGGGCATAACTATCATGGGGCCACCAAGACATTACCATAGGGCACTGGTGTCCGGGGTGGGGGGCACCCTTCTTTCCCATGCCCCTGAGATTATACCTGTATTTAGGCTGTCCTCAGAACAATCTCCCCCTACTGTCAGCATCAGCTCAACAGAGGTGGCCCCAGGTACCAGGATTGCTAGTTGTCACTGCTCTCCATGAGGTCTTACCAAAAAGCTCCACATACAGGGTGTCTCCACCAGGTCAGAAGGATCTGCCAAGGCCTTGATGCTGTTTAAGCACCACAGTGTGACAAGCGAATGACATTTTGCTGGAGATTCCATTAGCCAAATTGCAATATCTGATTTGGGGCCCGCCCTCTGCTGGATTGCAGCTCCTTGCTTTGAACACTGGGAAAAAGGAGGAAGGAGGAAGGAAAAAGCAGGTGCCCTCTGCCTATTTTCCCTTTTGTCTAAAGCCTGAAAAAGGAGCCTGCTGTTCAGAAAGTTGCTTTGTTTTTAATTGGAGGGTGGGAGGAGATTCATGAAAGCCTCTAGCTTTCTGTTTGTGTTCTAATTTGGTGACAGTGTGAAGTCAGACTAACTGTAGTTACGGCTCTCCCAAGCTGTCAGTAACTGGAAGAATTCTACTTTGATTAAAACCCATGACGAAAAAAATTACCATAATCCAATGACAGGAATGAAGAAAGCCATAATAAGACTGATAACAATGTGTCAGCTAAAAAGCTATTATATTCTGGTGCCATACTACAACAGAAGGAAATAGACCAAGGTACCATTGATCAATAGACACACCTAGCAGGTTACACAATGGCTAGAGGGCCAGGCCTGGAGTCAGGGAGACTCATTTTCCTGAGTTCAAATGTGGCCTCAGACAGTTACTAGCTGTGTGACCCTGGGCAAGTCACTTAACCCTGTTTGCTTTAGTTCCTCATCTGTAAATTGAGCTGGAGAATGAAATGGCAAACCACTCCATATCTCTGTCAAGAAAACCCCAAATGAAATCACAAAGAGTCAAATACGACTGAAAAATTACTGACCGACAATACCACTGATATAACCAATGCCTGGTTAATGTCCACTGCCTGGTTTATTCATAGAAGGACCACCAACTCCTACATTCATTCTAGTGTAGGAAGAGTTAAGGTGCACATTTATCATCAAGCAATTCTGATAATGTCCATACTTAGATGCTAAGAATGTGTAATGTGTCCCTTGCTCTAGAAACAAGGAGGGCAGGTAAGGAGACCTATAGCACCCCAGATTTGGAAGGTGTCTTGGTTCACATTGGTAGTAGGTCTGGGGCAGCTCACCTGCCCAGACTGTTGGGAGCCAAGACACTGAAAGAGACCTGAGGGAGTACAAGTTAACTTTGCCTAGAGGTATAATGATCTGAGACCCGGCTATAGGCCCTGAGGGGACAGGAAGCATAGGAAAATGCATGGTTCCCTGGTGAATCCTCCTTATCCTTGAGTATGTTTGCTCTGAGCCCTTAGATTCCAAGTGGCCCATTGGACAGGGTGTGGGAACCACTCTGACGAAGCCTGTGCCTGAGTAAGAATCTCCTCTATTACATCCCTGTAAAATGTTCTTCCAGCTTCTCTGTAAGGACCACAAGAGAGAAGGAGCCCACTCATCAATTCAGCCCATCTCCCTCTCAGATTTTATAGCACAGTAGCCATAAGAGAACTGGCTTTGTATTCTGAGGACCCTGGTGAAAATTCCACCACTTCCTCCGAGACCTTGGCAAATCACTTACCCTCTCTAAGTTTCAGTTTCCTCATTTATAAAATTAAAGGTTTAGATTCAAAGGCCTCTAAGTTTTCTTCTAGTTCTAAATCACTGAAACTGACGTGTATTTGGACTGTCCTCAGTACCATTCTCTCCCTGCTCCCAGGTTCTGCACAGTTAGGTGACATAGGGGATAAAGTGCAGGACTCAGGGTCAGGAAGTTTGGATTCTGCCTCAGACATACTTACTAGCTGGGTGACCCTGTCACTTAGCCTCAGTTTCCTCAACTTGAAAAGGGGGGTCTTGATAGCACAGGGTTGTTGTAAGGATCAGATGAGCTAACATACATAAAGTGCTTTGGAAACCTTAAAATACTACACAAATGCCAGCTCTTACTGTTAACTCTATGATTCTCTCATTGTCTAATTGTTAAGACATTTTTTTACTATGTGAAGCTAAAAATTGTCTCTTCAACTTCAGAGAAGTCTCTTCCACTTCAACACTGTCATGGAATCAAGATTCTCCTCTTCTCCCTTCTTTCTCCCTTATTTCCTTTGGTGATCTCATCAATTTCCATGGGTCCAATCATCATTTCTAGGGAGATGACTCACTCAAACTTGAATCCCATATTACCAACTCCCTCTTGAACATCTGCATCTAGAAAGGCTCCTCAGGCTCGGTATGCCCAAGATCATTTCTCTTCATCACATTCTTTTCCAAACCCCACAGTCATCTCCACTTCCCCAGCTCTGTAAAGGGCGCCACCATCCTTCAGGACATTCTGACTCACAGTCCTGGAGTCTTCACTGAGGCTTCTCTCTCCCTCAAACCCACTTATCCCCTGGCCAAATCTTGTTTATCTTAGCTCTGCAATGCCTCTGGCATCCATCCTCTCCTAGCCCCCACCCTAGTTCTATTACATGAACCATTGCAATAGCTTCCAAACTGGGCTCCTTGCTGGCAGCCTCTCCCTTCTTCAATCCGGTCTCCACCTAATGGTAGAGTTCATATTCCTAAATCAGAGTTCATATAGTGGAAATAGAAAAGTAGGAGTGTGCTGGAAATAGCTCTAATGAGCTCATAAGAAATTGTTAAACCCGGCCTCAGACACTTGACACACTTACTAGCTGTATGACCCTGGGCAAGTCACTTAATCCCAATTGCCTTGCCTTCCCCCCTCCAAAAGAAAAAAAATTTTTAAACTGTTAAATTTTCAGGGTATTTATACCTCAGAAATCAGCTATTGCTGCAAATCAGGGGTCAATTTGTTGTTGGTTTTCTTTATTTTCTAGACTTAGAAAGAGTTAATAATAGAAATTAAAACTTAAAAGTATGCATGCATACATTCTTCCCCAAAGAGCCTTGTTGTTAAACATTACCAGTATGCTCCTGTAGTGCTCTATAAACATGGCTTGAGTTCAGCAGGCATACAGTAGAAAGCTTAGGAAATGAAATTATCACCATACACAAGGCCTGTTAACTATAGACACTCCTCCCTCTCCCTCCCTCCCTCCCTCCCTCCCTCCTTCTTTCTCTCTCTCTCTCTCTCTCTCTCTCTCTCTCTCTCTCTCTCTCTCTCTCTCACACACACACACACACACACACACACACACACACACACACACACACACACACACCCTCCCCATAGGATCATTGGTCTATAACTTAAAGGGCCATCAGATGCTACCTCTGACTTTACAGATGAAGGAACTCAGGCCAAGACAGGTGAAGTCACTTGTCTAAGGTTATTTGACCCGACTCTGTGACATGCAAAGAAATATGGACATGCCATAGCACTTCTTTATTCTGTGAGTATTTCAGACCTCTGTTTCTACTTGCTGCCAGCTGCTGAGTGTATAGGTTTTCTTAAAGGGGCCACTGGTGGACCAGATGCTCTACATTGGTTTTTATATCCTCCATAAAATTAACAACAAGCAAAGTTTGAGTTATGAGGCTATAATTCTGTCTTGCAGTTCTGATCCTGATACAAACTACAAGAGCTTGGTTCTCATAGCCAAAAAGCTATTTGCAGAACCCTCAATGGACTCACAGCTTTGTAATGCATCTACCTGTTATTCACTTCATCAATCACTTACAGATAGTCAAAGGAAAGAAAGGAGGAAAGGAAGAAAGACCCCACACAGCCCTCCTAGCCCCAGAGAAGAAGCCAATATATCTAAGTTATGTTCATTTTTAAATTACTCTCATTACAAGAGATGTAATATTTTGCCATATTGTGGAATTTCCCAAGCTAAGGACATATTGATACTTATCAGCAAGGCAAAAATTGCAAGATGCTATTTTGAATGAATATTACTTCATATGGCTATCATCAGGGGAAGTTATTTTCTAGAGTAATCTCAATTCCCATGGAAAAGTCAAGAGGGTCATTATGGCTTTTCAACCAATAGGGTTGAAATATGTAAATGAGAGTAAAATTATTGGCTAATAGCCGAGTGAACTCTAAAATCATGGTCCCACCACAGTGATTGAAAACAACCCAATAAGCATTCATCATTTATATCCAAGTTTCTAATGCAGCAAATCTCATGAAAAACAAACAAGTGGGCAGCAGGGCTTGGGGAGATCTGGCATCCATTCCATTTTTTTATTCTTTGTTATATTTCATTTCAAACTAATTTAGCAAATATAACAGCTGTAAGTTTGACAGGAGAATTGAAAAAAAAAATTATGTTTTCCATGGAACAGATACAACCTGCACCATGGCTGGACAATCTTTCCTTGGCCAACAGGATGCACCAGATTTCCAAAGAAATATGTGTGTATATGTGTGTGCATATATATGTATGTATGTATATATGAAGGGTTCTTAAAGTATGGACTTTTGTCCACAGGAAATTTGACTTCTGTTTCTAACTCATTTCACACAGGCCACCAAACAGACTCCAGATGGTGGGTATAAGATTTTACACATGTTTTTCTTGTTAAAATCAAAAATGACTTTTCAAATATACAAAATCAAGCATAGGACAGCTGCAATAAGACTCCTTAGAAAAATGAATTAATTATTTTGTACAACAGGATGGAGGAAACATAATCCCATCACTCCATAGACTCAGCACAATTCTTTTTTATAGAAGATAGTTTCCAAGGACCAGCAGTGATCTTGAAAGTTGAATAAGAATACTGGAACTACAGATGGTTACCAGGTAAAGTTTTTATTTTTGTTTTTTGGCCATCTACCCAGAGCCAAATTAGCATCAGCAAAATCCTCAAGGACTATTTACAGTCCTGTAAATATTTTGAGAAAATAAAGATAGATGCTAACTTATTTTACTCTCTTGAGAACAGAAGTAGGCAAACTCAGGCATTGATAAGGACTCAACCAAATAATCTGCAAGGTCCCACCCAGTTTCAACATTTTATGAATAATTAAGAAGACTAGCTTCCAAAATCCAATTAAGGAGTGCATGACAAATGTAACCATGTGCTCCAATAAAACATGGGGTTGTGGATAGAGCTCTGACCTTGGAACCAGGAAAACTTGAGTTCTATTTCAAGCTGATACACCCTGGCTGTCTACCCTGGGCAAATCCCTCACCTCCTCAGGCAGCTCTGCCAGAACAAGTTGCAGAACAGCTGTTCTGCATTGCTAGAGAGGACTTACTCCCCAGGAGTTCTCTTTATCAATGAAATCATAGATCTGAGTAAAAACAAAAGCTATGATAGACACTTTGGGGAATACAGGTATGAAACAGTCCCTGCCTTCAAAAAGCTTGCAAAGGGAAACAAAACTAATGAATGTGAAGATAGTTCTTCTCTTCATCTCTTACTCTCCTGCCTTCTCCCCAACCCTCCTCCAACTTTTCTTCCTCCTCCTCTTAGGTCTTAGGTTTTCTAGCTAAACTAATAGGTTAGCCTATAGCTATAAACTCCTGAGGCTGACAGTAAAGATCAAAGACAAGTGAGTGACCTTGCCTTACATGACAGGAAACTCCATGAGAGTAGGGCTTATGCCACTAAATCCAACATGTGCTTGTTAAACTCCTACTAAGCTTAAGACACTGGGGCTAGGAGCTGGGGGATACAAAGCCAAAACAGAAAGCAGTCTCTACCCTCAAAAAGCTTACAATCTATTTTGGGGGCACAGGGGAATACAAGACAAAAACAGATAAATATATGTATGATTATTTGCAGCAAGAGAGAACCAACAACTAAATCAGAAAAGGTTTCCCATATGAAGAGCAGAGTAGCTGAGCCCTAAAGGAATCCAGTATCTCTAAGGAGAGGGAAGAATGGCATTCCAGGCATGGAGAGCAGCCTATGCAAAGCAACAGAGGTGGAAATGCCAATTTTGGATAACAAGTAGACCAGTCTAAAAGGCAGAATGTCAGCATGACAATGTGAAATAAACTAGAAAAAAGTTAAAATCAGAGCTAGACTAAGAAGGGCTTTAAATGCAAAACTGAAGCCTTTGTATTTTATTCTAAAGGTAATAGGGAACCAGTGAAGGGTCTCACCCAGGGAGAATGACTGTGTCCTTGTGCCTTAAGAAGATAATTTTGCCAGATACAAGCAGAATGGATTGGGAGGGCGGGGGGAGGGGAGAAGGACTGGGAGGAGGGAGGAGGACTGGGAGGAGAGCCTGAAAGACAAGAGTCCAATTAGGAAAATAAATGTATAGAGCTAAAAGGTACTTTAGAGGCCATCAAGTTCAACACCCTCATTTTTATATCTGAGGAAACTGAGATCGGGAAAGATTAAATGCAGCTGTCAGAATAGTTGAGGGGAGACACAACGAAGCCCTGTTGGTTCTCAGTATTCTATTTTGCTGTGTGCCACCTGTATGGTTTACACTTCCTTAGAAGTAAGAAGTAGGGGAGGGGGCGGCTAGGTGGCGCAGTGAATAGAGCGCCGGCCCTGGAGTCAGAAGGACCTGAGTTCGGATCCGGCCTCAGACACTTAACCCACACAAAAGCCTAGCCGTGTGACCTTGGGCAAGTTACTTAACCCCAATTGCCCTAAAAGGGGCGGCTGGGTGGCGCAGTGAGTAAGAGCGCCGGCCTCAGAGTTGGGATGACCCGAGATCAGATCCGGCCTCAGAAAATGAGCACCCACGCATAATGACTAGCCGTGTAACCTTGAGCAAGTTACTTAACCCCAATTGCTAAAAAAAAAAAAAAAAAAAAAAAAGAAGTAGGGGAGGCCATGTTTAGGCTAGAGCCTCCTCTTTGCCCTACAATTGGTCCACAGGTCAAGCGCCATTAAAGTCAAATGCAAACAGGGTCTCACCCACCCCATCAATGCCAGTGTGGAAATAAACCTGAGTGTTCTCATTCTTGTACACAGTACCTTGGGTGTTCTGAGCACCTCGGGGCTATTCCTACTGGTGAGAAGTTTGAAAATTCCTTTCAGGGAAAGATTTGCTAAATCATCCAGGCTTCTTTAGGTCCTTTTCAGAAATAAGCCATTTTTATGCTGACCAAAGTTATTCAGGATGCTGGGTGAATACCTAACAGACCTACACCATGATGGGGTAGGAGTTTTACAGGGGGCACCACCAGAATTTTTACTGCCAACTTAGTCTGTAGACCATGTCTTTTAAACATATGCTGTGCCATATGGTAGGTGAGGTTACAGTGTGTTTAGTTAGATGGGATACTTGCTAATGTGTCCAAAGCTATCCAGTCTGAATTCTGCAAAGGGCCAGGGCATTCTTATCCCCGTTCTAAAGAAATCTGTCCAAAGCCAGAGTGCATAATGAATGTTAAGTAATAGGAATGAGCCTGTGCTGGCTATCGGAGCTTCCATTTCCTCATCTATGAAATGGAGGGGCTGAGTTAGATGATGTCTAAGATCCTTCCAGTTCTCAGAGGCTACAGTTCTATGACTCCGCACAGGATACTCAGGAAAATTAAATGATTCTTTGCTCAAAAGAAAAAAAAAAATCTAAACCCAGTGTCATTGACCTCTCTAGCAATGCTGTCAGTGTGAGCTATATGGCAGAAGCAAGATTCATCTTGCATGGTCCCAAGTACACTTAGTCAGGGCATCTATGAAATTTTTTTAAATGGAATTCTCCAGTCTTTGTAACTGCACAAAGGAGATATGAGTTAGCTATTAAAGCCATTTGCACTACATCTTGGGGCTAAAAGCAACTCTCTCTCTCTCTCTCTCTCTCTCTCTCTCTTCTCTCTCTTTCCCTCCCTCCCTCTCTCTCTCTCTTTCTTACTTCTTTCCTCTTTCTTATTTTTTATTCTCCTTATATTTATTCTCTTTATATGTATTTACTTATCATTTCCCCCCATTAGAATGCAAACAGGGATTTGTTTCACTCTTTGTATTTGTAGCCCTAATACCTAGTACAGTGCCTGGAACATAATGAGAACCTAATAAATGCTTGTCAAGTGAATTAATCATCTTCTTCTTGTCCTCTCTCTCTCTCTCTCTCTCTCTCTCTCTCTCTCTCTCTCTCTCTCTCTCTCTCTCTCTTTCTCTCTCTCTCCCCTCTCTCTCCTATCTTTCTGTCTCTGTCTCTATCCTCTCTCTCTCCTCTCTCTCTCTCCTCACTTTCTGTCTCTCTGTCTCCTCTCTATCTCTGTCTCTCTCTGTCTGTCTCTCTCTCCTGTTCTTCTTTATCCCTTCTCTCTTCTCCTTCTCTTTCCTTTCTCCTCTTCCTTTTCTCCCTTCTTTTTCTCTGTTCAGGCCTTCCAGGACTTGGATGGTCAAATCTACATGTGAAAAAATAAGAATAAGGCTATTCTGACTGATGAGCCAATGATCTTATCCCCTGGGCTTAGCTTTGTCTCTGTGTCATTTTCCCAACCTACTCATCTATACTGTAAAAGTTCTAAAGAAGTTGATGCCTGGACTAAAAATCTACTGTTGGAGCAAAGAGGTTTAACAAAGAATCTAAAAGTTAACGATGATCTCTTAATTGCCAAATCCAATGGCCTTTTCTCAGCTCTAATCCTTCTTAACTTCTCTGTAGCATTTGATACTTTTACCTGTTCCTTATATTAGAAATTCTCTTTTCCTTGGCTTTTCATGCTGTCTGTGGATTCTGCTCCACTGTCTACTTCACAGTCTCTTTTGCTGGATGATCACACATGCACCAGGGTCTTTGGGATGGACTTGGAATCAGAAAGATCTGGGTTCAAATTTGGTCTGAGATACTTACTAGCAGTGTGACCCTAGGAAAGTCACTTAACCTCTACTTACCTCAATTTTCTCATCTGTAAAAAATCTCCCAGGGTTGCTGTGAGGGTCAAATGATATAATAATAAAGTACTTTATACTAAAGCACCTTAAAGTGCTACATAAATACTATCTGTTACAATCATAATCAAAATAGCCTATATGCTATTCCTCCACTAGGTCACTCCTCTTCAAAACTTCTATATTTCGGGGGCGGCTAGGTGGCGCAGTGAGTAAGAGCGTCGGCCTTGGAGTTTGGATGACCCGAGATCAGATCCGGCCTCAGAAAATGAGCACCCACGCATAAATCAAATGACTAGCCGTGTAACCTTGAGCAAGTTACTTAACCCCAATTGCTTTAAAAAAAAA
Source organism: Gymnobelideus leadbeateri (assembly GCA_011680675.1). NCBI lineage: Eukaryota > Metazoa > Chordata > Mammalia > Diprotodontia > Petauridae > Gymnobelideus > Gymnobelideus leadbeateri. The sequence continues at coordinate 661,629 of WOXC01001035.1, forward strand.
AAAAAAACTTCTATATTTCTCTCAAGAACATCACCACCCTTCTAGTTATTCAGATCTGCAACCTTGACCTAATCCTCCTTTCTTCCTTTCCCCTCATCTCCCATATGCAATCATTTGTTAAGATTTCTCCATTCTGTATCTAAAACATATCTCATATCCATTACTTTTTCTCCACTCACAGTAATCCGCCTAGTCCGAGCCTTCATCACCTGTTGCCAGGACAACTGCAATAGCCTTGTTGAACTGGCTTCCACCCTCTCTACTTTTCAGTTCCTCTTCAACACAACTGCCAAAATGGTCTTCTGAAAGCATCAGTATGACTCTGATACTCCCTGGCTCAAGAAACTTCAGCAGGTCGCTATGCACATAGGATAAAATACAGATTTTAAATGTAAAAGCCTTCACAGCCTGACTCCAGTCTCCCCTACCAGTCTTATGTCACAGTATGCCCCCTTCATACTCTACACTCCAGTCAACCTGATCTAGCTGATGTTTCCAAGACCCAGTGTTACTTTTTTTTCACTCCATGCATTTGTATAGACTCTGCCCTATACGTGGATCCTTCACTCCATCAGTAGCTCCTCCTCTTATAAGCCCAGGCCTCCTTCAAGGCTAAACTCATGATATCTTCCCAGAAAGATTTTCCCCAAATTCTTGGAATGGCTCTCTCCCTCCTCAAATAATTAATGTATTTAATTATCTGTTGACATGTTAAATTGCCCAAGAAAAAATATAAGCTTTTTCAATCAATTTGGATTAATAATCCAAATATACCAAATATACCAGGTATTAATCTAGACACTGGGGATACCAAGACAATAGTGAAACTACCTCTCCTATTGAGAAGCTTATAGACAAAATGCATATAATTACATAGATATAAAAATGTGTCCAGGGCCATCCCATGGAACATGCTCAGGATTGCCCTTACCGGTTCTGTTTGACTACAAGAAAGATTTGGGGCATGTTTCCAAACTTATGATGATGTAGCACTAAAAGAGTTGTTTCTTTGTCTTCCTCCTACCCCAAGATGGTAAGAGGTGGAAGGGGTACTTTATTAGTTAAGAGTTCCTAGATGGGGCGGCTAGGTGGTGCAGTGAGTAAGAGCGCTGGCCTCGGAGTTGGGATGACCCGAGATCGAATCCGGCCTCAGAAAATGAGCACCCACACACAAATAATGACTGGCCGTGTAACCCGAGCAAGTTACTTAACCCCAATTGCTCTAAAAAAAAAGAGTTTCTAGATAGTACTCTCTTTATCCATGTAACCCTGAGATTTCCAGTGAAAGATGGTACAGGGCTGACCCTAGCATCAAGGTGACTTCTCCCACATGGCAGCTACTACAAAGGCACTCAACTACACACATATTGGTCTGGCCTCTTGACTTCCTTGTTCACTTTTACATTCATTCTTTCTGGAACTTAGATGAACAAGTATCTATCCCAAAATGGACACGGCCAGCTTTGGAGGCATCCTTTTCAGTTCAAGCAATTCTAAGGTCCTGGGTCCAATGGGAGGAGCAACTGATGATGACAGTGGCTGGGGTAAATAGAAGAAGTAGTCAATGGCCTGAGCACAAAGTTCAGAGGATGGCTGTGTTTAGAGCTGAGTGAACATGGCAGCCAAAAAAGCATTTATATCTGAGAATATGGCCACCAACAAGAGTATTCTCTTAATTCTGGCTGTTTTGCTATCACATGACAGTTACTTGGACACAGAAGAGTCAAGGTAAAATATAAAATGTCTAATCAGCAATCCCACAAAATGCTTCATGGACTGATGAAGTTTTAAGTATTATATTTCTAGTAGACTCTAACAGTAGTTACCTGTTAAGTTACTGAATTCTGTTTTAAATTATTTTGTTAATGTGAGTTATGACATTATTCTAATTACCATTTCTTTTGTGGATAGAAATAAAATATACATTCCATACCTAATTCATATTGTATATTGAGTACCTTTCTATTCCCTGCCCTTTTGAGGGAAATGCAGGATATCAGTCTGAACTTCAACTTAAATACTTTTTCCCTTGGCACGAGGGTAGGAATTTACTGAATCAAATAAAAGGAAACTAAACCTCTCTTATTAGAAACCAGACTCTCCAAGGACTTAACCCAGTATAGCCATGACTCTGGGTCCAGAAAAGGGTCCCCCTTTAGTGAAAAAAGGGAGTAACATAGTAGTCTAGCCCCTGGAGGGCCTGCAGCAGTTTCTCAATGTCAGAGATAAAATAAATACAAATTGATTTGGGGAATAAATCACAAGAAGCTGGTGGTTGGGGGAGCAAGATCAGTAAACACTTCATATGAAAGGCAGTATTTGAGTTGGTTTGGGGCTTGAAAACTTCTCAGAGGTGGAGGGAAGGAAGGAGCACATTCTAGCCATGAAAAGGAACACAGGTACAAGATGGTATCATGTATAATGAACATGAAGAAGCTCAATCTGGGGAGTGATGACCAAAGAAGCAGGGAAAGATAGGTGGGACCATGCTGTAGAGGGATTTAAATGCCAGAGGACTTAATGTTTGATTCTAGAGGTGATAGTCATTGGAATTCACTGAAAAGAGTAGAGATGATGTTGCTGTTGTTTGACATAAGGATGATGTCTTGACTTTCAGTGAATTTGGGTTTAAGTGAGGCAGAGCCTACAAAGTCATCAGTCTCATTCTTTAAGCACAGGGAGCCACTGGTAAATATCCCCAGAGTCTGGAGATAGAGTGTTTTGTGTGAGGAATAGGAATGGCTCATAGCATATGTGATATGTGTTGGGGGGGGAGCGGGCTCCAGAGTAAGGAAATGCAAACACAAGAAAAGCAGGAGGAGGCCAAGTTATGAAGGACTTTTTATGTCCACTAAAGAAAGAAGATTATATATTTGTTCCTGAAGGTGATAACCAGCCGATGAAGTCTGTTGAATAGAGAGGTAAAAAGGTCAGAGGCCTGCATTTGAGGAAGATCAATTTGACAGCTAAGAGGATAGACTGGAGGGGGGAGAAACTTGAGGAAGGGAGATCCCCAAAAACCTTGTTGCAACAGTCCAGGCATAAGGTGATGGGGGACCTGTATAAGGATGCTGGTTTTGCCAGAGGAGAGAAAGGAGCATATATAAGAAATATTACAAAGGCAAAATCCAACAAACTGGATATGGAGGATGAGAGGGAGTGAGAAGTCAAAAATAAGACTTAGATTTCGAGCCTGGGTTGACTGGGAGAACAGTTGTGCCCTCAGTAGTAATGAGGAAGGGTTTGGGGGGAAAGATAATGAGGTCAACTTTGGTGTTGAATTTATTCCCAGTGCTTAGCACAGTGCCTGGCACATAAAAAGTGCTGGGGGGAAATGGTTTCTAACTTGACTTGACTATGATATTTCTCCAATAGGCAATGGGAGATTCAAGACTGGAGGTCAGTCAGAGAGATTAGGGCTGAATGAGTAGATTTAAGAACCATTGGCAGAGAATTGATAATTGAATCTATAGAGGCTGATGAGATTACAAGAGAAAAGAAGAGGGTCAGGATAGAGCCCTCTAGCATAGAGCTAGGGATATCCAGCATTAGCCAACATGACCTGGATGAAGATCCAGCAAAGGTAGACAAAGTCCCTGGGAGGCAAGGAAAGAAAATGTCTTGAAAGCCTACCCCTCCCTGCCCAAGAAATCCCAACCTTGTGCAAAACAGACCTGGTATCTCACCGAGATCATCAGGTTAAGTGAGAAAAATATCACTTCAAAACTGCCTCTAGTTTCTTCCTTGCTTTCCTTATTCTCTGGTCTGTTTGAGGGAAAATACAAGAGGGAAATAAAGGGAAGTAGGCTCTGAACTTAATTGGACTCCTTAGAAAAGAGTCCTACTGAGTAAGCTGAGGCCAAACAGTGAGGGGTAGATGCCTTAATGCCTGCTAATAGAAAGAGTTGCACTCATGAGAAGGGTAATGGGGAGTGCTTTTCTCTTTTATGGGCAATCTCAAGTGTGCATTGATTTCAGCACCTCCGTCACTGCTCACCTTCCATCGCCACCATTGTACCAAGATGTTTATTTATCTGCAATTATTGTCATCCAACAGACTGGCTCCCAGCACTGCACTAATAAGAGCTGATGTAACTAAATTGAACACATATAAATTGAAGCAAGCTAATCAATACCAGATTTAGACTGGCACTTGGTGCTTGTGGACTTTTATCAGTTCCTTGAAGAGATCTTGAGGTGCTGGTTACTTTTTACTATATAAATTAACAGCAGAGCCAAGAAGGAATCATTGATGAGTACCAGAAATAAATCCTGGCTTCCAAGGTGGTTCTCAAATCTTCCAATCATGGCTACCAGATACAGAACAATTTGAGATTCAATACAACAAAGCACTGTGTTGTTTGTTTGTCTGTTTTAACCAAAGGAGCCAGGCCCAAGAGTGATTCATAGAAAAGATCTTTTATATCAATTTGGAAACTGGTAGAAAACATTGCAAGAACTAGTAAGAAACTTGCAGGTACTTACATGTTCAATGTGGAATCCAAACTGAATGCTTTAGGAAAAACAATATACACTCAATAGAAGGCAGGAAGAGAGGAAATTTGGTGGGAAGAAAAGATAAACACCCTCCCCACAGGCACTATGAGATGGAAACTTGGGTAGGTTCCTAACAGATTTCCAGATGAAGGCTAAGAAGGTTGGTGGGAGACCAACCAGGAAGAAAACCCCAAGACGATCACAGACACCTGTCACTTAGAAGAGAGAAAGGAAATTCATAGTAAATTGATGAGATTGTTTCACAGGAAATTCAACTAGGAAATTCATGTTCAAAACACATTTTCACTGGGAAAGAAGGGGGAGAAGTGACAGAGACAGCTGTGGCCTTCACCTGGATCTCAGGCTGACTTGTAACTAACTACAGGTTGCCACAGACCCTTTCATTTCATTAAACCACAGTTTCTATTTAAATAAATGAAGAATTTACTATGACAACAAACTTGGTTAATTTTCTAACAAGTCTAGAAGGATGAAATATTTTTTATCCATGAGGAATTCTGGTATGGTGCTATAAAAATCACAGTGATTTACAAAGATTTAATTGAATCTGCTTCATATTATATAAAATGAAGGGATTGGATTAAATGACCATTGAGGTCCTTTCCAACTGTAAAGTTATGATCTTACTAAGAAGTTAATTTAATATGATCATAGGATTATCCTGATAAAATGGTCCTTAGAGATCATCTGGTCCAACCCCTCTTCTTTTCACAGACAAGGACACCTAGGGTCAAACAGATTGTGGGATCATAGATCTAGACCTGGAACAGGCTTCACAGGACATCTAACCTGACCCCCTCATGTTACAGATGGGGAAAGTAAGATGTGGGCAGCTTACATGGCTTGCCCAAGGCACACAAGTAATATGAGTCAGAGGCAGGATTTGAAATCAAGTTCACTAACTCCAAGCCCAAGGTTACACAAGCATTAAAAGTTTCTTTCTTGGGTTGGTTTGGTTTTTTTTTATCCCCAACTCCTGATACAGGGCCTGGCACATTTTGCTGTTGTTACCGTTCGGTTGTTTCAGTCATGTCTGACTCTTTGTGACCCCATTTGGGGTTTTCTTGGCAGAGACACTGGAGTGGTATGCCATTTCCTTCTTCATCTCATTTTACAGATGAGGAACTGAGGCTAACAGGGTTAAGTGACTTGTACAGGGTCACACAGTATGCAGCTGAGAACAGATTTGAACTCAGGAAGATGACTCTTCCAGGCCAGGCACTATCCACTGCAGCATGTAGCTACCCTCTTTGGCATAAAGGAGGAGCTTAATAAATGCTTACTAACTGATTCATTGTACTATGTTGGATTGATTGGTTGGTTTTCCCCTGTTAGAAAGTCTTCAAGGATAGACTGAATCTATACTTTTAACCATTTTTATAGAAAGGCTCATTACCAATATATTGACTAGTTGGTGATAAAATATTTTAGCCACAGGAACTCATGAAATAAAGAAAAATGAAAATTGGCTCACAATCCTATGTGGCCTCCCTTTTGTTTTGTAGTGATGGTGAAATTATCCCCCAAAATGGGCAGAGGATGCTAAAAATCATACCATTTAGATGGTCTATTAACTTTTTACCTTAGTTGTTGGCTCTCTAAATGGGAGGTCATTATTTAATGATCAAATGAATAGACATACTAGAGGAACTGAATCATATTAATTAACATTATTGCTATTTATAAAACCAGGAGGAAGTTTTAACTAAATAGAAGGATGGCTCAGAAGTTCTCTTTAGAGAGGCAAATGGGGGAGTGGAAGAACTAGTTTTACTCTGACCCCAAGTAAAATGACAAATTTTGTTTCATGGGACATTTAGTCATCTTGTGTTACAGAGTTCATTATAAGTATTTGCAAAAAGACCACCAAGAAAATAATTGCACCAACATTGGTTGCAGAAGATAAAGAGGTAGAGCAATTCCACCAAGAATTTGATAACACCCTTCAAATTAAATCAGCATATATTTTCACACTTGGTGACTTCCATGTAAAGATGGGAACAGTTGAGGAGGACAAAGAAATTGTTGGAAATATGGGTCATGAATAAGGAATGAGAGAAGACAAAGACTTTTAGATTACACAGAAGCCTCATACCTATACATCATTAATACTTCTTTGAAGAAAATAATCAGAAGGCACTGGGACATGAAACTCACCAAATAACATCACCAAAAAGAATTGATTACATTTTAACAGACAGGAAACAGCTATATAATTCCTCAATCAGTTATCTCTGCATAGTAAGACCACAGACTTGTTAGAGCAAAGATCAAAATTAGAACAAAACTAGAAGAAAGAATACAAATGAGAAAAAGATGTGCAATTAAGACAAATCTGACATACTCAAACAAATTAGCTGATGCAAATGGGATATAGGTTAAGGAAGAAAGGACAATACCATATAGAATCATGTTATTTAGAAGTCTAAATGAGTTTACCAAAACAAGGATATTAGAAGAACCTGAAAATTAATTAGTAACTATTTATTAAGTTATTAAGTGCTTGTTAATAGTGTCCAAGGCAGCAAACACAATTTACTTGCTAAGAAGAAAGAGATGGAAATCTAAGACAACCCTAGTTTAAAATGTAAACTCAAATGGAAAATCCTATGAAGAAGAATAATGGAAGAATATGAACATTATTTCCTCATAAAGCAAAGAAAAGCAGTAGAAGGTAAAAGTAAAGTGGGCTTGTCAATAAATCTAAGCTAAATCATCCTCAAGGGCATTTAAGGAAGATAATGCAAGGAAGTAAACAAACAGGAGAAAAATGGAAAAGATCTGCAAAGATTTTTTTTTTATAACAAACCGTTTTCACCATCAAGGACAGTAAAGCTACTAAATTTGGTCTATAATATCCCAGTCCCAGATGTTCATACAGAGGAAGAAGAAATCACATTAAAGAGAACAAAGATATTGGGGCGGCTAGGTGGCACAGTGAGTAGAGCGTCGGTCCTGGAGTCAGAGGGACCAGGGTTCAGATCCGGACTCAGACACTTAACGCACACACAAACAAAAACCTAGCCGTGTGACCTTGGGCAAGTTACTTAACCCCAATTGCCCTCCAAAAAGCAAAAAAAAAAAAAGAGAGAGAGAGAGAACAAAGATAAAGAAGCAACAGGATTAGCTCTCTCTCTCGCTCTCTCTCTCTCTCTCTCTCTCTCTCCCCCTTTCTCCATATGTGTGTGTATACACATATATGTATATGAGCAGGAGCCTGTTGGAGTCAATAGAATTATGAGGTGTTGAGCGTATAAGTAGCCTGTACAGCACATAACAATAATGTGAGTACAGGATATTATCAAAGAAATGTATGATTAACAAAAAAAAAAAAAGTCAAAAGCAAAGGATAACATGGAACAGCCCTTGTAATCCTCAGGTATTCCTATGATATAAAAAAATGAGAAAGACTCCCATCTCATTTAATGGTCTCATTGTGTTTAACATATGGAAGCACACAGACTAGCACCTGCCTCACAAGGTTATCGTAAGGATCAAATGAGATAATGCATGTAAAAATGCTATATAAGTGTTAGCTATTTTTAACCTAGGGTCTGGGTTGTGGTTGAAATTACATATTGCAATTCAGTGAGCTCCGCTGAAAATATTAGATGTATAGATCAGAGAATGCAGATAGGCTATTACAGCCCCAGAAAGATGTAAAAAGGAATGATCTCAGTAGCAATGTCAACGGTTTTGGAACAGAAACCTCTATTCCCTTGGGTGGTGGCAGCAAAAAATTTTAAGTCGTATAGAATCTGGGAATCTTCTATTTAGGAGATGTTCTGGTAGGCTTCATCACTGTTTACAATTCTTAAGTGAGTGCCTACACATCGATTCCCAAAGTCAGCAATACCACTCCCTGGGGGGGGGCACTAATATGATCCAGGGGGCAGTAGTAGTCTCAGGTGAAACTAGGGGGTGTTGGATAAAAATAAGGGGGTGGTGGAAACATAAGGAAAGAAGAGAAGACATTTTTGAAAAACCATTGGTTTTCATGTTTCATCTGTTGTGTAACAGAATTAAAGTCATAGTAATTATGTTATTTTCCAAATAAACACACAAAATGCAAGTTATAACCAATCAGTGATCAAGTCTGCCAACAGGTCTTAACAAGCAAGTATTGGCAGGCAAGTGTGTTGTGCATTGTTGGGAAATCCAGCATTCATCCACAGGAATATGTGCATGTAATGATTTGCTTACAATATGATACTATATGGTTACGGGATGCAATATTGCATCATCAAAATTTCAATGCAAGAAAAAACCCCACAAATTTACAATAAATTAAATTTAAGATGCATTATTTTTAAAAATTTATATTTTTTGAAATGAAGCAAATTTCAGCAACAACAACAAAAAGACACTAAAGGGTAAAGAAAGTAAATTTCCAGGGAGGTGCTGAATAATTTTTTTAAAAGGGGCAGTAGGCCAAATGATTTTGGGAATCATTTGGAATTTGCTATAACAGGGATTCATATAGTATCCTTCTGGAGTATCAAATACAGAACATACAGCAAGTATTTAATTAGTGCTTGCTACAACAAGGAAACTATGCTCAGGAAGCTAGGATATGTTTCTATATCACTTATATGCCGCATACCCCGTTGCTAGGGGATTTCTTTCTCATAGCATCTATGGTATAACGGAAAGATCACTGAATTTTTCAGTCAGAGGACCTGGGTCCAAATCTCAGCTATATTTCTTAGTATCAGTGAACACCAGTGGGTGAATGATCTGAGTCATTCTCCCCATTTTGAGCTTTAGTTTCCTGATTTGTAAAATGAAATACCAAGACTACATAATCTCCGGGTATTCTCTATGACTTTCCTTCAGCAGTGATTTGACCTAGGAGCAAAGGGTAGAAGTCGTAGAGAGGTGTCCTTAGGTAGAATATGAAGACGAACTTCTAAACTATTAGAGCTTTTCCAAAGTGGAATGGGGACTGCCTTGAGAACTGAAGAGTTTCCTCTATAAGTTATTTTTTAATTTTATTATTTATTCTTAACATTAATTTTTTTAAACAAATGCTTTATTAACTTCTGTTTTACATCATTCATTTCCACCAGATTTTGAGTTACAATCCTTTTCCCCCCATTATTCCCCTACCCAACCTCCCAGAATAGTAATCCCACAAGATATCGCTTCCTCCAATCTGCTCTCTCCCATACCTTCTCCCATACCCCCATCGAATTTTCCATTAGAGGAAGGTGAGTCTTTGTGTCCCAATTCCTGCACATCTTATCTCCCTATTACAAGCGAAAGAGTATTAATAATAGTATTTATATATATTTGAAACATTTAATGTTACGACCTCGAATTTTAGATCCATTTCCTTCCTCCCTTGTCACCCATTCCCTCTGGGGAGATAAGTAATTCAGTATATGTTGTACATGTCTAGCTATGCAAAACATTACCATAGTAGATATATTGTACAAGGCTGCTTATAATTCCCCCCCCCCCACTCATCCCACCTCCCACCTGGTCCATTCCCTACATGATCCTGTCCCTCTTCTATAGTGGGTACTTCCAACCTCCCCTCCCCCCAAAGGATGCCCTCCCATCCATCATCCCTCCTCTCATCCCCCTTCCCCCTATTCTGCTGCAGGTTGAGTTATCCCATTTAGTATGTATGTCATTCTCTCCCTAAACCAAATTCAATGAGAATGTGATTTTGCCTTTTTAGCCTTCCTTATTCTCCCCCTCCTTTGCAACCACTTCCCCTTGCTTCTTCTACATGGGACAGTTTACCCTACCCTGTCTCTCCCCATCTCCTCTTGCCATTTTCCTCTCTCACCTCATAATTTCATCCCTTGAGTATTCTCCTTTCCCAACAAATTCAACCTATGCCCTCTATCCATATATAACTGTAACCATATACACACACATTCACATATGTATTCATATGACTACACACCCTTCTTCCATTATTTTCATAGTGAGAAAGATATCATCAGTCACAGTTATTGCTTTTCCATATAGGAATGTAAATAGTTCAACTTTGATAAGTTCCTTTTGATTTCTTTTCCCTGATTACCTTCTCAGGCATCTCTTCCTTCTTGTGTCTGGATGTCAAATTTTCTATTCAATTCTGGTTTTTTCCTCAAGAATGCTTGAAAGTCCTCTATTCCACTGAATGACCATATTTTCCCCTGAAACAAAATACTCAGTTTTGCTGGGTAGGTGACCCTTGGGTTCATTCCCAGTTCTTTTGCCCTCTGGAATATCATATTCCATGCCCTTCGATCCCTCAGTGTAGAAGCTGCCAGGTCCTGGGCTATTCTGATTGTGTTTCCACAATATTGAAATTGTTTCTTCCTGGCTGCCTGTAGTATTTTCTCCTTGATCTGGGGATTCTGGAGCCTGGCTATAATATTCCTGGGAGTTTTCTTTTGGGGATCTTTTTCAGGAGGTGATCACTGGATTCTTTCAACCTCTATTTTGCCCTCTGGATCTAAAACATCAGGGCAGCTTTCCTTGAGAATTTCTTGAAGGATGATTTCTAGGTTCTTTCTTTGATCATGGCTTTCAGGTAGTCCAATAATTTTTAAATTGTCTCTCCTGGATCTATTTTCCAGGTCAGTGGTTTTTCCCATGAGATATTTCACATTGCCTTCTAATCTTTCATTTGTTTGGATCTGCTTAACAGCATCTTGATTTCTCATAAAGTCATTAGCTTCCATTTGCTCCAGTCTAACTCTGAAGGAATGAATGTCCTCAGTGAACTTTTGAGATTCTTTTTCCATCTGGCAAATTCGACTTTTTAAGGCATTCTTCTCCTCATTGCCCTTTTGGGCCTCCTTTGCCATTTGAGTTAGTCTATTTTTTAAGGTGTTGTTTTCCTCAGTCAGGCTGTTGACCCTCATTTCATACTTTTCCTGCATCCTTCTCATTTCTCTTTCCAATTTTTCCTCCACTTCTCTTATTTGATTTTTAAAGTCCTTCTTAAGGTCCTCTATGGCCTGCAACCCGCTCATGTTTTCCCCTGGGGCTTTTGGAGCAGGACTTCTGACCTCACAGTCCTTTTCCCGCTCTATGCCCCCAAAATAGGAGTCTAGGGTTGCATTTTTCTGTTTCCTTTGCCTTGGCATGTTGCCACTTAATTGCTTGACTTTTGGGCTTGTTGCCACACTATGGCTTTAAGGCCAGATAGAGGAATTTTCGTCCCGAACGTGTGGGGGGCAACTTCCGTTTCTGGCAAGCTGTAAACCCACCCACGACTTCCACCCTAGATCACAATCCAGATCCAGGGAGGTTAAAGCAAGAGCGATTACCCCCCAAGACTGATCGCTGGATCTTCCTACAATTTGCAGGCCGGGAGCTGGAGCTGCCTCTGAAAACTACAAAATGGCGTGTCTCCTCAGTGGCTTCTAGCCCCCAGGGGAGGGAGCCGACGCATTCCCTAAATACAGGTCCCAAAGTCCATAGGACACTAACCTCTTACTTTGTCCTAGGCATGTCTATGTTGATAATTCTGGAGTCGCCACAGTTGCTGGTGTTCTGGGGTTCCTCCAGCCGGCTGCTGGCCCTGCCGCCCTGGGGCTAAAACCTCGGCTCACGGGGACCTGGGCTCAGCTCGGCTCCTGTGCTCTGCGTGCTGCATGCTGCCAGGTCCCAGACCACTGCGCTGGTCCTTCCTGCAGGGCTGCTGGGCTGTCCTCAGCGGGAGGTTAGCTTCTCTGTGTCGTTCTGTGGGTGCTGGGGCTCCAGAAGTTGTTCAGAGTCCCCTTTTACATAGTTTTGGGGGAATCTGGGGGCAGAGTGGCTTGGAGGAGCTGTTTCTACTCCGCCATCTTGACTCTGCCTTAACATTAATTTTTAAAAATTTTGAGTTCCAAATTCTCTCCCTCCAGCTCTTCTCCCACCCCTTGAAAAGGCAAGCAATATGATATCAATTATATTTGTGAAGTCATACAAAACATATTTCTATATTAGCCATGTTCCCAAAAAATGCAAGAAAAATAAAGTGAAAGTATGCTTCAGTTTACCCTCAGAGTTTATCCATTCTCACTCTGGAGGCAGATAGGATTTTTCTCCATGAGTCTTTTTGGAATTATCTTGGATCATTGTATTGACCAGAATAACTGAATCTTTCACAATCAATCATCATTACAGTAGTGCTGTTATTGTGTACAACATTCTCCTGGTTCTGCTCACTTCACTTTGTATCAATTCATATAAGTCTTCCCAGATTTTTCTAAAACCACCCCCTTTATAATTTCTTATATCATAACAGTATTCTAACACAATCATATACCACAAGTTGTTCAGCTATTGCCCAGTTGATGGGCTTCCCCTCCATTTCCAATTCTTTGCCACCACAAAGAGTTGCTATAAATATTTGCGTAAATATAGGTCCTTTTCCTTTTTCTTTGATCTCTTTGAGATATAGACCAAGTAATATTGTTGGCTCAAAGGGTATGCACAGTTTTATAGGCCTCTGGCCCTGTAAGATCTTCAAACAAAGACTGGATCACAACTTGTTGGGAAGATTGCAGAGACTCATGGCAGATCTAGGTGGCACCAGATACCTTTTGAGATCCTTAGGAAGATGCCTGGGTCTTTAGAATCTTGGTGACCACAGCTCCCACCTTCACAAGTCACAGAAGCCATTCTCAGCCATGCTCCTAGGTCAACTCACTGCTGAAGGAAAGTCACAGAGAATACCCGGAGACTATGTAATCTTGATATTTCATTTTACAAATCAGGAAACTAAAGCTCAAAATGGGGAGAATGACTCAAATCATTCACCCACTGATGTTCACTGATAATTCACTAGATAATTACTTTCTAGCAATATGGGGCCCAAGGAGGTAAAAGAAGAGGGGAATTCCAGAGAATTAGATCACTGTCTTGTTCTTAATTCCTGTTTTTGTGGGCAAAAGGAGATAAAGGAAAATACCCAGAGCTGCCAGATCAGACAAAGGCAATAAACATCTGCCTTTTCTGTCTCAAATTCTGTTCAAATAGCCCTAACCTTAACCCGAGGCTTTCCCTCCTGGACTCCTTATCATTTCGTCATCATCTATGAGAGGATGCAGGAGAAAGTTGCCCTCTTTTTCCCTCTCTCATGCACCAGTCTGATCATACTGCATATGAGACACAGCAGGTTCTGCATTACCCCAGTTGGCTGATTGGTACAGCATGAGTTCAGAGCAGCTGGCTTGAGTGGTGGAGGCAGTGGCTAGGGGGTGCTGATCTGAGAGAGCACCCTGTTTGAAGGGATGAGTCATTCAAATATGCCTGCATAACTGTCTACAAAAATAAAAATATAAGGCCAGGGATAAAATAAGACACTGAAAAATATTTTTCTTAATTGAATCTTAATTGAAGATATACAAATCATTGATATATGACAGATCACTTTATAATCTGGAAAAAAAAGAAAAAAGAAAAATTTTCTGTTACTTTTCCTTTCATAGCATGCCCCCCCCCCCACCAATACATTGAACTGTAGCTTCTGCAAGAGTTATTTTAAAGAATTAAAAGTTGGTTATTCCCAAACTGATTATCTGGGGTCCCAGGCTTTCTTTCTGCTACTATGTTGGAGGCAGTTTTACTGTTGGATAGCTTCCTCTTACTCTATAGAAAGACCAGGAAAGAAAACACATTTGAAATCAGATACTTTAGTTTGCCAAGTAAAAAGTTTGAAGGGCCAGAAACTGGTGGCTAAAAGAAAAGTTTAGAAATTATCTATTCTCTATGGATGTCAATTTTCCATGTCCTCCTTATTTCCATTCCTCAAAGAAATAGATCTGACTACACATGCAAATAAACCCACCTGGAAAGCTGCTGAAATTGTTCTCACTGCCCAACCCTCCCTTCCCCCCAAAATGTCTTCCTAAAATCTTCATTTATTTTCCTTCCTCAGTCCCTCAGGTCATGACCTAGGTAAATTTGTGCAAGACTCATCTTTATGAGATAACTTCACACACACACACACACACACACACACACACACACACACACACACACACAGTTACCTACCTTTCCTTTTCCCATTTCAGGTCCCAAGGCTCTCCCCTATAAAAAATCTTTCTGCTATTTTGTTAAAGAATTTTAAGGAAATAAAGGGGATGTTTGGGGGGAATATAACCTTTTGGAGTCCCAGAATTCATATCAGACGTGAAGCTGCCTTTTCCACCAAATATAATAATAATGATAACTGATATGAATATGACCAACCCTGCTCTCATACTCAATCATCAGATGTCATATAGCAAAGCAAAACTAGAAACAGATTATATTAGGACAGGAAGCAAGAAAATTTCTGAGAGATTAAAGACCCTTAGTACAAATGGCTGGTTTTGATTAACATGTACCATATTCTTAATGCTAATTCATTTATTGGATTTAAAATTGCACCCTCTGCCCTCCAGCCTAAGCAAACATAGACATAATTTAAAATACTAAGACACAAATGTGCTATTTGTTACTATGTAAAAGAGCCATTATTATTGTGAATTTCTTTTTTTCTTAGGAAAACTGACTCTTTTTAAATTATTTACCATAGTGTCAATTATTACCATCATTAATAATGGTAATGATACTCATCGAGAACTAGCAATGTGCTAGACACTGAATAGAATATAGAGGAAAGCCTGGCCCTAATTCAATGGCACAGTGGCAAGTACTGTTAACCCCTTATTGTGGGAAGAACCCAAATTTGTCTAAGCTTTTGTACTATATCACAAAATCTTGGTGGAAGGGACCTAAGAGATCATCCCATCATCCTTTCCACATTTTCCAATTTCCCCCTTTCACCTCGAGTTCTTGAATCCCTATCTTTAAGGCTGTAGTCTCTCTCCCTTCCCCCTTCAATTCATTATTCCCAGCCTTGGGTGTATTCAGTATTCAAATCCAGAGACAGGCTTTCCTCATAGCCTGGCACCAAGCTGCCCCAAAGCTTGCAGCTCTTAAGTTCTTCAGTCCGGCACTAATTACCAGTTTCCTTCCAGCTGAGAGGAACTGGATGTTAGTCCCGCTAGTGTGACTGTCTCAATGGAATCTGTTATCAAGTCACAGGACAAGATGCCAGTCTGGCACTATCCTCTGCACTGGAAGTCCGGGGGAAAACACAGACGCATTGTCTGACAATGAATAGCTAAGCTGTGAAACCAATAGCTTGATTGGGCACCTACTACAAATTAACTTGTCAAAAGTAATTGTACTCTATAGGATGAAGCTTCCCTTGTGCGTTTATGTATGTGTTTCCGTACCCATTTAGGTCTTTCAGCTTTCAGAATATGTAAATATTACATATCTAGTACAGAAGGAGAGAAAGCAATAAATGATAATGTCCTTTGCCAAGATTTTCCATCAATCTATTCTGAAAAGTAGACATTAATTGTGGAATATTATAAATTTAAGTGAGGTATAGGTTGAATACACTTATATGCTGATATTTATATGTATATACAATATATATGTAAATATATTCACATATAACTATATGCACATGTATATAAATACATATATGTAAATATACAGTGTACCTATGTGTAAATATATTTATGCATAAACACACTGTGGATACATATATGTAAACCTAGGTATAGGTTAAATATATCTTTAAGTGAGGCTTTTCTATTCTACAAATATTTACATGAAAAAGGAAAGCAGAGTGATACAGAGGAAGGAATGCTGGACCCTAGGCTCAGATCTTGCCTTACCACTTTAGTGACTTCTCTCTAGGATTCAGCTTCCTCATCTTAAAAATGAAGAGGTTTGATGAGATGGCCTTCATATTCTCTTCCAACTCCAAATTTATGACCCTAAATCAAATATATGATCATGATTTTCCAGGAAGTAATATTTTTGAAATAATCTATTCTCACCGAACATTTTTATAAATGACTAAAATAAATTCCACTGGGAAGGAATTTTACTTTCATAATTTTTAAAGAATACTTTTGGCCATTTAATGATTGTTGCCCTAATAAAAAGCTAACAGTTTGCAGAAATAAATAGAACTATTGTTTTTCGGTCTAGGACCCTAAAACAACGATTACATGGAATATGTTTAGGCAAAAGAAGATAAAGTTTTCAGTCATGAAAACTTCTCTTTGTAAGTATCTTCTTTTACATGTTCCTTTATAGCATCTGAAAGAATAAGAAATGTCTTGTGGAAATAATTGAATATTTAACAGTTATATGGTATATTAAGGCTTATAAAGTGCTTTATGATACTCACAACAGCGCTGGGTGTTCTTATGATCCTCATTTTACAGATAAGGAAACTGGGGCTGAGAAGCAGCACTAGAAATCAGGTCTTCTTGAATTTAAATAGGTCCAATGGTCTATCCATGTCCTGCCTCTCAGGAAGAAAGAGTTGATGGCATTCTAACTGGTATCACTCCTGCCCTCCTGACTCTCCATCTCTGCCACATCTGAGAATGATCATCAGAGGTTTCACTTAGCACTTCAAGTTTTTCATCTCTAGAACCAAACATGAAACCTTTCCTATAAAACCCATGTTTCTAGGCTTTTCTGTTCCTTTTAATATCCCTGCCTTCATTCAATCATTCATGCTTATCACCTCCAAATTATCTTTGACTCCTCACTCTTCCCCTCCAATACACATCCAATCACCTGTCAGGTTCTACTGATTCCATTTCTGCAACATCTATGATGTTTTTTCTTTCCATTTACACTGACAGCAATCTAATTTAAGCCTTTAGCACCTCTTTTCTAGACAAGAGCTTCCTCACTGGTCTCTTTGCTTTGGCTCTCTCCTGCCTATTCATATAGTATTTCAGATTAATATACCTAATACATAATATTGAACATGTAGTTCCAACACTCAAAGCCTGAGGTGGTTCCCCATTACCTGTAGCACTGCTCTCAGACTGCATGAAATGACTCCCACCTGCCTTTCCAAACTCATCTTATACTATTCCCCCTCATATAATTATATTGCCAACGTAATACGCACAGCAGCTGCTTTGAATATGCAGGCATATTCCCAGGTTTGAATCACAAGACATAACAGACTCTTCCTTGAAGATGAAGCCAAGACATTTATTCAAACACCAGAAAACCAAATCCATTCTAGTAACAAAGAAGTCTATAGAGATGACCAATCCAGGAAGTAGCAACATCCCAAGCCTTCCCTCTCCACAAAACAAGTTCCCTTGGGCAAAATCACTCCCTCTCTCACTCACACTAGATGATCTGCTCTGCTCTACCTGCTCTCTTTATCCCAGCTCTATCTCACTCCCTCTCAGCTCCGCCTCACCCACACTTTCTGCTCTACCAGTTCGGAAAGCTCCTCCCACCACAGGCTCATGTGAATCAGACTTCCATGTGACTCTGACTCAAAGCAAGTCACATACATCTACTAATTGGCAAGAAATATCTTCCCATTACATCAACAATACATTAACAGTACAGTAATCTATGTTTCAATAAAACCTTAGAGGCCATGTTCTTTTGCTTCCTGAACAAGTCTCATACTTTCCCAGCCTGACACCCTTTCATGACATTCCCAAAGCCTGGAATACATCTTCCTCTCCTCTTTCCATCCTCAACCCCACTCCATTGAAATTTTGCTCCTTTTTTTAGCTCATATGCCAATGCTATCTTCCCCATGAAGCTTTCTCTGCCTCTGCCTCTGCCTCTGCCTCTGCCTCTGCCTTGCCCTAAGGAAAATGATCTCTCCATCCTATTTACCATATAACCTCACACAGTATCTTGTTAATACCTCCATCATGCACTTACTATATTTTATTTTGCATATTAGTTTTTGTATACATATACAATCTCCCCAACTAGACTGCATGTTCCACAAAGGCAGAAATTCTATCTGATTCATTTCTGTTTCTCCTTCACCACTAAGCACAATATTTTAATAATGTTTGTTGACTGACTGCCTAAAGGAATAAATGGGCAAATGGGTAAGAACCCTTCCTCTGCCAGCTGAACTATCAGGAACTCTTGCTACTAATGACCAACATCTAAGCTATGATGAAAGGTATAAGGTAGACATAATTGTCATTTAATCTTGGCCATGAACTATATATGATATATCATTCTTATTTAAAATTGAAATATTTCATTAAAAACAATAGTAAATAACAACTAAAGTTGATTTAAATTCATTTCAACACTTACATTATAACAGTTCTTCAACTATTCTCTGTTTATATACAAACATGCACATACATACAATAGCACATTATTTTAAATAGAGCTTTCCCCTTTTTTTGAGGCAATCAGGGTTAAGTGACTTTTCCAGGGTCACACAGCTTATAAGTATCTGAGGTTGAATATAAACTCAGGTCCTCCTGACTTCAGTGATGTTGCTCTATCCACGGCACCCCTAGCTGTTCCATTATCAGTCCCAAAAATTACAGCCCTCTTCCTAACCTCCCTGTTTCTGTCTTCAGTCACCCAGGTTGGCAACCTCAGAATCATACTCCACTCTTCATCCAATCTCATCCCCACAAATCTATACCATTACTAAGTGGTGTCAATTCAACCTCCATGATACCTCTTGACTCCCCCTTCTCTCCATTCATGTGGCTGTCTCTCTATTCCAGTCCCTCATTCTCTCTCATCCAGCTTACTACAATATCTTCCTAATTAATGTCTCTACTTTTACTCTCTCTATTTTCTAGTCTATCTTTCACTCAGCTATAAAACTGATATTCCTAAGGAATGATTTGGACTGTTACTCTCTTGCCCAAGAAGCTTCAATGACTCCCTATTATCTAGGTTTAACATTTAAAGCTCTATATAATGTGGTACTAACCTATCTTTCCAGGATGATTTAACATTACTTTCCCTCACACACTCTATGTGACAGCTAAATTGGCTACTTGCTGTTGCTCTTACATAGAATTTCATCTCTTCTCACCATGTCTTCATACAAGCTGTCTCTTTTACTTAAAATGCTCTCTTCTCATCTCCACCTGTAATCCCTACCTGTCTTCAAAGCTCAGATCTGGTACCATCTCCTACATAAGACTTTTGCTGATTCCCCCAGTCATCAATGCTCTTACTCCCCAAATTATTTTGTATGTATTTATCTATGAAAATATTGGATCCCCCTGGTAGACTTTAGGTTCATGGAGGGCAGAGACTATTTCATTTTCTTTGTATCCCTAGTACCTAGCTTAGTACTTTATACATGGCAAGCATGTAATAAGTACCTGTTAGAATGAATAAATGATCACATGAAAAAGACCAAATTCTACACACACACACACACACACACACACACACACACACACACACACACACCACCCCTCTGAGATCCAAATATACTTTTTGAATTAGCATAATGGTCTCAGTGGGAATTTTCTTTGTGTGTCAAGGGTGAAATCTGGTCTTGGCCAATTAAGTCAGATTTCCCCTTATCATTCTTACTGTATACTGGTATTTCTAATGTGTTATCAATTTTTAAAACATTTTCTTTCCACACTCTTACATGCTAAAAGTATTTTGGTACCATAGAGGGCAAGTGTTTTGTGGTAGTCAGCTATCAATTTTTACTTACTGAGAGTTATAGACCAACATCAAAGTATCTATTACAGAGACATTTTCCTCCCATTTTAAAGGAGAGGGAAGAGGGGGGGAGGAGTGCTGAGCTTTTTTTCTTTCTTTTTTTTCAAACGACCTGATATTTATGCCTTTAAACCTACAATTACAGGTCATGACTTCTCTGTATGGAGCCTTTTATAGACCTATCAGTCAATAGCTAGTGTGAACTTATAGTAGTTCAGTGCTAGTCTCTAATTAGCAAATTGCAGGCTAAATCTAAATGTTTAAAGGATGCTGCTTCTTCATCTTTTATTGGAGAACTGGATCATTACATATTAACAAATGGGATAAATCTTTGAAATTTATAGCTCTTCCTCTCTCTGTGATGATAGCTCACATTTATATAGTACTTACAAGTTTTACAAAGCAGGTAAGGCAAATATTAGTACTGTATCCTCATTTAATGATGAAAACACTTGGGATCAGTCATTCTTTGTATTATATTTTCTTTATAAGAAGATATCAAAGAATCAGCATTTCACAAAAAGGATCCATGAGATGTTTGCAAAGACATGGGGAAAACTGGGTAGCATAAGTGAGCATATACACAATCCTCATACACACATTCCATGCAGACACATACATATATCCATGTCCATGCTTCTACCCCTCCTTGACTTATGCTTCACAATGCTAAGGGAACTGCTACCTTCTCCAGGAACCAGGCTGCAGCACCAGTCCAGTGATCTGGATTACAGCCAAGGTAGACAATAATATACTCTGGGTAAGGTAAGTTTCAAGGTAGACACAGGCAGTTATTTACATACAAAGACAAAGGCTCTTGGGGCAGGTAGGTGGCATAGCAGATAGAGTGCTGGGCCTGGAATCAGGAAGACTTGAGTTCAAATGTGACCCCTCACACTAGCTGTGTGAACTTGGGCAAATCACTTAACTGGTTTGCCTGTTTCCTCATCGGTAAAATGAGTAATAATAGCACATAGGCCCCACCCCTCCGAGGTTTGTTGTGAGGATCAAATAAGATAATAACTGTAAAGCACCTGCTACAGTCTCTGGCATATAGTAAGCACAATATAAATGTTAGCTATTAGCTATTATTGTCCACTGGACCACAGAAAGTTTCGAGCAGAAATAAATCAGTACCTTGGATAGCTCCGTGAGATACTCACTGGTTTGCCTCAAACCCAGACCTATTCTGACTTTTGTCTTCACTCTACAACTTCAAATCACTTTCACATTTTTCTCCCATTTGAGCCTCACAAAAAAGTTCATAAGATAGATAAGATAGACACTATTATTCCATTTTAAAGATGGGGAAACTGAGTCACAGAAAAGCTTCTTTCTCTGTACCTCTTATAAATTATGACCTGGATCAAAACCTTAATTGCAAATATTTTTTGGTGGAACTGTTTGATTCATCAGTATAAATCTTAGTATTCCATAGCATTTTTTTCTAAATGTTGATCATTATTATTGAATGTTTTATTATTTTGTCTCATAATGGACGTACAGCTTTACATAGAGATATATATTTTTTCCCCCTTAGAATGTTATTGGATGGTACAAATTCAGATGTAATTCAGACCAAGTAATGACATTTCGAGAGAGGATTCTTCACAAGAATTTACAAAAACATCTTTCAAATCAGGGACTTGTTTTTCTGTTACTAACACCAAGCATAACTACAGAGAGCTGCTCCACTCATAGGTTGGATCATACATTACATAGACCTCAGGAAGGGTAAGTATCACATGTATTTGGACCAGCTAGTCAAGTTCAGGATGTACTATCTGCTGTGATTTTTCAATGTTTAGTTCTTAAATATTTTATACAAATGCATAAGTTTATGTAACAACATTTTAATGCATGGGTTTATGGGAAATTGGCCTTTCTGCTTCATATCTGGATTTTCTTGAACATAGGAGTCACATAGTGATCCCTGTACCCCTGGGAAGAAAAACACAAATTTCTCCTTCCCTTAGGGATAACTACCTCATGTTATACAGCTATCTTTTCCACGTCACATCTAGATTCTTGTCAAAAATATACTGACTTAATCTGTTGTTTTTTTTATTTTTTTTAACTATTGGAAAATAGCTTAAGTCAAATATTGGTTATGCCTAATTATAGCTATATTCCATTTTAGGCAAACTAATCCACATAAAGTAACCAAGTGTTTTTTATATTTAAAATAATTGACAGTGCTGTTTTAAATAAACATAATTGCTTATAAATTGGATCAGTTTTACAGGAGTAAATTTTTTTGGGCAAATGATAGAGTCTACCTTGTTTGTGTAGGGTGGTCTGTTACGAATGGAAAATGATAATAGGATGTCACTGCTAATTTTTAACTTTGCTATAAATTCAAATTTTTTTAGAGTTTTCCAGAAAGTGCCTTTAGTGGTGACTAACTTAGGCATGTCAGAACTGCAGGGATATAAGACTGTGTTGAGTTCCTGTACATCCACTGCCTTTGGTCGAACAGTCCATGCACATAGGTAAGATGGCCCCTCAGCCACAAATTCTTTTACCTTATCTATTCCAAATATACTCATTTTCTTTAAAAAAAAATTGGATCATTTAAAAAGGATCAAAACTTGAACTAATTTTAAAGCTAAAACAACCATGGAGGATGATTTAAGAAAAGTCTTACTACAAATATATTATATCACTTTTTTTTTCCTTTTTGGAGAGGGGCAGTTGGGGTTAAGTGATTTGGCTAAGGTCACAAGGCTAGTAAGTGTTAAATGTCTGAAGTCACATTTGAACTCAAGTCCTCTAGACTTCAGGGCTAGTAGTCTATTCACTGCGCCACCTAACCACCCCTATATCTCACTTTCATCAAGTCTTCATGGCTTCTAGGTAATCCTATTCTTCCTCTTTCATTGCCTATCATCAGATCGGTTGATCGTTAAGCATAATTAAAGTGTCTTCTTTGGGTCAGGTCCTGTGCTGGGCATACAGTGAAACCATCTTTGGAGCTTACCTTCTCTCCATGATCTGAGCTCGCTTAATAGCCTTTGTAATCTCCTTCTGTTTTTTCCCACATAAGCCTTCCATAAATGCATCCAGTGAATGGAGAAACAAACTGGGACAAAAGCAGATCTTCATTAGTGGCCACCTCTTTATACTGGGAACAACTTCTCCGAAGTACTGTAACAGTCGGAGCCCCGAGGCCAGCACGGCCAATGCAAGCACTTCCCAAGCGCATTAGCTGCTCCCTCCCAAGAACTATAGAACCCAGCGGGCCCGCCATGGCGAGCCCAATAACCTTGCTTCCCTCACTCAAAAATCAGCTCGCCTCCATAGCATTTTTAATTATAATAAACATTTGGCTTAGTGTTGTTGTGTATTTTTAAAAAATGTTTTAATAGTACCCTTCCCGAGAGAGAACGGAGCTGCGAGTCCGGACAGCAGCGCGTGTTCCCAGCTCTCCGCCACCCCCTGCCCGCAGTAGCAGCAGAGCCAGACCGCCAGCGCTATGGCCGGTTGGAACGCCTACATCGACAACCTCATGGCGGACGGGACCTGTCAGGACGCGGCCATCGTCGGCTATAAGGACTCGCCCTCCGTCTGGGCCGCCGTACCCGGGAAAACCTTCGCCAATATCACGCCAGCTGAAGTAGCTGTATTGGTTGGTAAAGATCGTTCAACTTTCTTCGTAAATGGGCTGACACTTGGGGGCCAGAAATGTTCAGTGATCAGGGATTCGCTGCTGCTAGATGGAGAATACACCATGGACCTTCGTACAAAGAGCACTGGGGGTGCTCC
This sequence comes from Gymnobelideus leadbeateri, assembly GCA_011680675.1. NCBI lineage: Eukaryota > Metazoa > Chordata > Mammalia > Diprotodontia > Petauridae > Gymnobelideus > Gymnobelideus leadbeateri. The sequence goes on from WOXC01001035.1 coordinate 685,419, forward strand.
CACCTTCAACCTCACTGTTACCATGACTGCCAAGACGCTAGTTCTGCTGATGGGGAAAGAAGGTATCCATGGGGGAATGATCAACAAGAAGTGTTATGAAATGGCTTCCCACCTTCGACGCTCTCAATACTGACCCTCCCTGTCCTCCCTTCTTCCCCAAGGCTTCTGCACCATTTCCTTCACTATTTTTTTGGGCCATTCCCCCACCCACTTGTTGCTGCCAAAACTACACCTGGGGGGGGGGGGGCAGGTTGGATGGACAGGTGCCCCCTCCCCCTTTTCCTTTTGAACCTCCTTCCTGTGTGTAGTTGGGAAGATTGTTTTTTTTTTTTGAAAAATTTTTTGTTGTTTTTTTTCTGGAAACTTATATTGGAATATGAATAAAAGATTCTACTAATAAAAAAAAAAAAAAATAGTACCCTTCCCTCCACCCACTGAATCTGCTCCCATAATAAAGAAAAATAAGTGAGTAGAATAAAAAGACCCAAAAACTGCAACTATAAGCATATGACATAATGTATACCAGTAACCTGCAGCAGTGTGGTGTGCTACAGTAGTGTTAAACTCAAACAGAAACAGGGGTCATTGAACCATACAGAAAGAAGGGTCCGTACTGGCTAAATATTGACTTAGAAAAAAATCACATTTGAACACTGCCAATGATCTATGTTGTACTTTTATCTATTTTTCTAAATATTTCCTAATCACATTTTCATTTGGGAGCATTATAAGGCCTGGTTGTTTGACACTTGTTCTGTTATGAACATATCACTGACCCTGGAGTCTGGGGGTCCTATGGGGTCACAGAGATAGGCAAATCACTTAAGCTCCATGGGTAACTTAACCCCAGATAATCCCTGGGATTTATCTAATATCATAGATTGAACTGTTGGTCTGCATCAATGGAAAGAGTCTGCCTCAAAATCATAGCTCCTTCTCTAATTTAGTTCTGTGGAAACCTGCTTCTGAAAGCTTAATGCAAATCAAGGAGAAAATGAAATTCAGTATAAAAGCTCAGTTTCCATATAGTGCATTCTGAAGTTAATTTGTTGCATAAAATGAGGCATATCCGTACTTGTGCTGACATGGAGACCTTGGGCAGGGCTGGTGCTTTGACAATATCACCTCCTAGAAATGAGTGCTCCATTAAATATGTCAAGAGTTGAGAAGAGCTTTGTCACCTCTCTTACATGCCTTGATACTTTGGCAATTTCCAGGATGGTATACTTGCCATGACAGGTGTTCTCTAGTTTGCCTTGAGAAGCCACGACTGACCTGGGCTTAGGTGAGCATTAGGGAACTAAAGCTGTCTTGGGATAGCCACATGAACCAGGGATACAAGAATCTCCCCAGCCTTTAGCTGGGGAGGAAGACCTGGTATTGGTATAGCAGAAAGAGCACAGGATTTTGAGGCAGAAGACCTGAGCTAAATCCCAGCTATGCTAAATGATCTTGGATAACCCACTTTGGGGGCTTCAATTTCCTCATTTGTAAAAAAAAAAAAAAGGCAAATGCAGAGAGATGGAAGGGGAAAGGGGGCTAGGGAAAATGCCAGAATGAATCGTGTCAAGAAGGGCAGCTTTAAAAGCTACACATTCAATTTATCATATACATTAAAAGAAAAGCAAGCTCTACACAACAGAGGTTCACAGTTTCATATATGACTTTCCTTCTGTTCTATAATGTGCATGGAAATTCATTTATTTACTATTTGCTTAGTTCAGAATAAAGGAAAATAAATAAAAGAGAAAAGGAGAGGGGTTGGTTGCTCGGGAGGAAGTAGGTCCTTCTCACTAGAAGACTTCAGTCAAACAATGGATAATATCTTCTGGGGATGTTACAGAGGGTTGGACTAAATGTTCTTTCCAGACTGAAATTGTGTGGTTATATGACTTGTCAAGAGCTTTGCAGTAAGTAAGTAAAAGAGACACAATTAAAATCTAAACAAATGAAAAACTATATAGGGGATGAAATAGCTGACATTTATAAAATACTTAATGGTTTGCAAGTCATTTTACATGTGTTTCCCCATGTGACCTTCACAATATCCCTACAACATAGGCACTGCAGTTATTATGAGCCCTCACTTAATAGATGGGGTAGCTAAGATTCAGAAAGGTGAAGTGTCTTGCCCACAGATACATAGCTAGGAAGTAGCAAAGGTGATAATTAAATCTAGGTCTTCTTGACTCTCAGTATTTTTAGTCACTTTATTCACTCTGCCAGACTGAGTCTATCTAAAGCAAAGTGAGTTCACCTTTTTTGAGTCATGGACCCCTTGGGCAGTCTGGGGAAGCTTGTCAGAATAATGTGATTTGTTGTAGTTGTAGTCATTGTTGAGATTGTACTTCCCCATCTCTCCCAGGCTCAAAGTATAATAGGCACTCATGGGCACAATCCTACTGCTGATCAGCACAGAAATTTGACCTATACTCTTTCTGGCTTGGGCTGGCTTTGTCAGTTTGCCCATCTTTAAGCTGTCTGGTCCCTCCTCTCCTCCCCCTCTCCACTCCCAAGGACTCACTATATTGGTGCCAAACTTGGTACAAACACCCAATCAGCTTTAACCTTACTATAGCTCAGAACTCCTGAACCCAAGCAATCCACCAGCCTTAGGTTTCCCTAGCAGCAAGGATCATAATAGGCATTCAACACCATCCCGGGCCAGAAAAATGCGAGTTTTTAAATGTTTGAAAAGGTATAAGATACGAAGGAAACCAAATATATTGAAATAGTTATGCATATACAAAGCATAATTTATGTCATATATTTTAATTCATTCTAAAACTATGTATATAATTTTAAAACAAATTTACAAACCCCAGGTTAATAATCCCTAGAGAGTTAGATGATCTCTGAGGCTCCTTCCAGCTCAATCCTAAGAGTGTTTGATCTTTTCATGTACCACAGTATTTTAAGTACTGAAAATGCCCTCTAACTTTGATCACCCTTCAGTATTACTTTTCATCTGTGTCAGCTGACTTCAGTCACCCACAAATAGGCTCAGCAGATGTCCAAACAAACATGCCCTACCACAACTCAAGAACAGGTACAATACACGAGAGATCAGCAGGGCACTCTCATCTGACTTTCTGCTACATAATGAAGGGACTGATTGCTCTAAGTACCCTGATCCTTAACTACATGAACACAATGCTAGCGTGTGCCTGATGGATCTTTTGTAAACAGAAAGTTCCAGGTTGTCTGGAAGGTTTAGGCTAGATTTGACTAGAACCAGAGTATTTCTGGAGGGAGGAATAGTCTTGTGCTTTCCCATAGAGAAACCAAGGGCAGCGGGCACAATATGGGAGCACTGAGGGTAAGCAGGACCATGTTAGGAGGGCTGACCAGGTTCTAAAGACTGAATTTGGCAGTGGGCTTTTTCAAGGCAGCCAGAGCATGATGGGGATGTCTCTTGATGCTGCTTTTTGTAGCTAGTCACTGAAAACATGACCCCTTCTTGCCTAGATATAGTCTCCTCCCCACCTTCATCTACAGCTGCTCCCTTATCAGCACCTCAGTTTTTGTTCTATTTTGCATTTTCCCCCATTTCAGAAGCAAATGCATAGGAAAAGACAATGGCGAGGACAAGGGCAAACTTGAAGATTTTTCACTCCACTGCATTAGGAAGATGGACAGTAAGCTTCAGGCTGGCAATAACTTGCTCCCAGCCCTGACTGCCCTTTTTGATTGGTACACAAACCCCATGGATTTGACAGCATGTCTAAAAGAAGTTGAAGGGATATGTGTTCTGCATGTCTGAGATTTATTCCTTCAGCTACACAAGATGTGCCACTGCATAATAGCCCTGAAGAGGCATTTTTGCCCTGTGAGTATCTTGGTACAAATTCCAGAAAGACATACAGACATAATCTTTTAGGCATTTGCAGATGAGTCTTCCTATAGGGATGCCCTTTTCAGACTCTCACTCACCCCCAACCCTGGCTCCTGCCTTAACTACATTCCAATCTTTCTTGGGAGATTAAAAAATGAAATTTTATTCAACAGAAAGAACTTCAGTTAAAAAAAAACTTCAGTTTTTACTCATGTAAAAACAAGTCATCAATTTGACATATATCCATTTTTCACTTCATAGTGATCTATTTCATACAGACCAGTCTTAAGGATCTTACCCTATCCTTAACCAAGTATGAATAGGCTTATATGTATCTAGGTAAACACTGAGGGATATGATAGTTGGCACATTATAGAAATCCACAATGTAAAACCTAGATAATAATCTTAGAAAATCCAACTTTTTTTTTCTTTAATCCACCTATAGGCTAATAGTTCTGCTTAAATAGAAATAGATATAGCAATGATCTGCCCTGAAACCATGACCTAAATTACAAATGTGATTTGAAGAACTAATTACTGGTTGGAACATGTCTATATAAATTTTCATTTTAATCAAGGTTAGAACAGCAGATTGATTCCACTTAAGTGGTCTATTAGATTGAATATGGGGACTAGGGCACAACCAGTTACTCATTTTATATTAGTTTAAGGCCTAAGGTAAAATCCTAATCCTAGAATCTTTCCTTGAAAGATCAAACTAAAATTAGAACAGAATTTAGGAATCCAATCAGGAAATCCCAAAGCCCAGGTCCTAAGTTTATGCCACATATCACTTGGATGCCTCTGCACTGTTCCTTTAAAGCCTGCTTGTAGTGGAAATGTCAGATTTAAAGAAGATTGCCGGAACATGATTTAAGTCTACCTGTAAGAATACTCTACAGGTTTGTGCAGACTTGTTGCAGAAGCACTTGAGACACTATCAAACTGACAATCTGAGACTAGAGACAGAGGCCACACTGCAGGATGAGGTCTCCTCATCAGGTCCCAGGCCTTGAATTGTTTGCTTTGGTTTTTTTCCCCAAAGACATCACTAGATTGTGAGCTTCTTTAGGTCAAGGACTGTCCTTTGTCCCTTTTTGTATTCCCAGCACTTAGCACAATGCCTAGCACTACTAAGTGCTTAAACAATGGTTACTATCTATTGACTGACATGAGTGACTGTCACTTGCATCACAGCAGAAGATGGAGCATCGATTTTCTTCCAAATTAGACTCATCATGAAAGATACTACAAGTTGCTAGAGCCAACTTGTACAGGCTCCCAAGAGCTGATGGTTAAATTTTCAATGTGACCGTTTATGTTTCAGAAATTGGCAAATGCTACAAATCAGAGCTTAATTCATTGTTTTGTTGATTGTTAAGATTTAAGAAGGTGACAGAAAAATTTTAATAATGGGGTTAAATCAAAAAGTATATTGTACATAAATATTCCTTTTGGAGAGCCAGTTGTTAAATACTTCCCAGCATATCCTTACAAATTACCCCTCTCGGGGCGGCTAAGTGGTGCAGTGAGTAGAGCACTAGCCCTGAAGTCAGAAGGACCTGATTTTGGATCCGGCCTCAGACACTTAACATACACAAACAAAAACCTAGCCATGGGGGGCGGCTAGGTGGTGCAGTGAGTAGAGTGCCAGCCCTGGAGTCAGAAGGACCTGAGTTCAGATCTGGCCTCAGACACTTAACGCACACACAAAACAAAAACCTAGCCGTGTAACCTTGGGCAAGTTACTTAACCCCAATTGCCCTCCAAAAAAAAAAAAAAAAAAGCAAAACAAATTACCCCTATCACCCACAGATAATGGACCCAAGGTGAAGACTAAGACTTTTTTGAACATGGCCAACATAGGAATTATTTTTGCTTCACTGTGCATATTTGCTACAAGGTCTTTATTTTTCCCTTTTCCTCTAATGGGAGTGGAAGCATAAGAAAGGCAAAATAGATTTTTATTAAATTAAAAGAAATAATTTTTTAAAATATTCTTTGAAACCCCAAGCTTATAAGCTTATATATGACTGTGAAAATGAAGATAAGTTACCATTTTAATATGACCACAGACTATCAGAATTCTAGATTAAGTCTTTTGGGCACTGACTCTCAAGCCTTCATTAGAAGCTATACAGAAGACAGTGGGCTAGCAGTCATGAGCCTGGAAATACCTTTTGGATCAGAGACATAACTAGGAGCTTTCTTTACCTGGGGCAAAAACAGTTTGGAAGAGGGTAGCAGATAGCCATATTGTTGGAACAGGGACAGTCTGGTTGGGAGAAAGAGATGGCAGCCCAGAGGCATCATGGATCTAAGTGAAATGGAAGGATGACAGTCTCAGTAAGGAAGAAGCACATCCCCATATCCTCACATCAGAGAAGCAAGTCTGCTAGAGCAGTTCTCTGAGCCAGCATCTCATCCTTCCTATAATAGTTACAGCTTTGTTCCTAACTGATGCATAAACCCTATGGATTTCACAATATGTCTGAGAGAAGTATGCTTTGGATACCATTACTTCCTACATAGTACGTCGGGATATACCAGTGTCTATCAATTACTTAGCCATTATGCTGGGATAGACTATACTTGCTTTGGAGCTAGACCTCTGCTTTCATCTCCACATGACCCAAGCCCTACATCTTAATTCTGGCTCTTATCCCACTGCTTCCCATTAATCCATGTCTCTCCACATACATGAAAATAATTTACCAAGGGCACTGGTGTCAAACTCAAATAGAGTTTGCTTGCGTGTTAACTTAGATAAGCACAAATTAACTTCATCTATGTTGTATTTTATTTTTATTTATTCTATGAAACATCTCCCAATTACATGTGGCCTGAATCAAGAAAATGACAGATGGCCCAACAAATTTCTCCTTCCCCTGAACCCCAGGAAAGCAACAGAGCTGCCCTTACGTCTGAGCACTGCATGACAGTGTTCATTAGCAGCTCTGAACTTTCTCCTTTTTCATTATCATAGTCACTTCAATCCATGTCAATTCTATTCAAAATTATTAACTTCTGCCATGTGTGCGGCCCTTGAAGAACTTACATTCTATTGTGTGAAGGTTGGGGATGGGGTGAGAGGAGTATACCAGGGACATAGCTAAATACATACATGGCATTTTGAGGAGGTAGAAAGCACTAAGTATAATTGGTGGATCAGAGGTAAAACAGATGCCTTTCAAATATCTATCAGTCTTCTTCCCCTCAACAGTCAATATTTCATTTTAGGTATAGATTAAACCTCTCGTCCTTTCTTTCCAGATATGAGACATCAAATGAAGGAACATAGTATGCTGGGAGCCCAGCTGTAGGGAGACTGTGGGGGGAGCAGAAGGAGGGAGAGGACATCCATGCCTGCCTTCAAGGTTACAAACAAAGGCCAGGAACCTACAAGGACACATGAAACCACTGAACCTTTTCACAACAAAGGTGGAACCCTACTAGAATAAATCATTCAGACACTTTATACGTTGTGCAAGAGATGCTTACTCCAAAGGTTCCCACACAACAGGAAAATTCCTGCCAAAGCGGGCTCATGTCAAACCCTTTCATGAGTTGTAATGGAGTGCTCACAGTCCACCTCCTTCTAAGTAGAGAATGACATTTCCTTATCTTCAGCACAATTCAACAAATTCTTATTATGTACTAGGCATTTGGCTAGGCCCTGGGGATTCAAAGATAAAAGAAAATAGTGCTTGCCTTCATGCTTATGGTACACCAGGGGAAAATATCATATCATCATGGGCATGACATAAGTGTTCCCCAAATCCACTTGACCCAGAAGTTCCCACAACAATTTGGGGCTTGAAAAATTCTAATAGCACTCATAAATGCAGAGGTTTGGGATCATAGGATGTTCCAAGAACAAAGGGAAATGAGTCAAGGAAATTTTTCCCTAAAATGAGACTTTTAGAGCTAAAAGGAAGACCTTGAGATGACATCATTTAAATCCTGTAGCTCCTACCTCTGGTTATTTTCTCCTGAGACTTCCATTTTAAGGAAGAACCTACAGGCCAGCTATGGTCACTCCATTATTTTCTATGTCCTACTCCTGACTCTGACTCTCTGGTCTTCTTTCTCTACTATACCCCAATAGCCTTCTCACCCTGTAAGTGGCCCTCACCACCATCCTCCCCTTCCTGTCTTCAATATACACCCCATTTTCAATTTCCTTTTGTCCTCCCCCATTAGAATGTATGCTCTTGAAGGCGGGGACTGTCTTTATTTTTGCTCCTGAGGGCAGGGACTGTATTTTATTTATTTGCACCCCGGTGTTTAACACAGGGGATGTTTAGCACATAGTAAACACTTAATAAATGCTTCTTGACTACTTACTAGTAAGTGGCAAACTGGGGACTCAAACTCATCTCTCAGGATCAAAGGATCATAGATTTCAGGCTGAGAAGGGGCCTCAGAGATCATCTAGTCACTGACAGATGAGAAAACTAAGGCCCAAAAGAGATAACGTACATTGCTCAAGGTTACACAGGAAGCAAGTATTTGAGCCCAGATACACTAATGCTAAATCCAGTCCTCTTTCCCCTAACCATAATATATACCATACACATGGCAAGGGATGGCCCTGGTCCATATTTTGAAATCATAATGATGTTTTACAATATAACACTGGGAGGGAGAAGCCAAGGGGGAAAAGGGAAATCTATATCTGAAGTACTCAGCTTTGCTAAATGTTTCTCAGTTCACATTCCAAATTCCCCCTCTTGTTATTGTGTTACACACCAAATGCAAAAAAAAAAATTAATCAGGAAATTCCATCTGGTGAATGATTCTAATTCACAACATTCCTTATTGCTTCAGAGGATTAAAAGCAATCCTCAAAAGTGGAGCACACTAACAGGAGCCCCAAGCAGCCCAGCAAAAGGCCCTGAAGTACCATCTTTTTTTAAACTGTAACCTCTTTAAGTCACTAGCAACCCATAAATAATCTGGCATTTTACAGAAACCCCTTTACAAAAGCAGCACCATGCAGGAATTTAACATTGGAGACACTTTTGAGAAGTTTTCATTTTTAAAAATTAATTAATTAATTTCAGGCCCCAAAATAGCACCAAGATTTGAGTTTGCCTGCATCCCGGCTATTTGTTGCTTCCTAACTCTATTAAACCATGCCTACACATCTGTATTTTGTCCCATGTACAAGTCGTTGTTAATTGAAGATTTTCTTGATTGTGGTTGCCCTGCTATGCAGCAAAAAAAAAAAAAATGCTTTGATGTATATTTCTGGAATCATTCGAGGCTTGGTGTTTGTCCTGGACAAACTTAGTGCTTGCTCTTCTTGTGGACACATCTTTTGTTTCTCTAGGCTGGGTTGTCAGGCGATATCTTAAACCTTGAAATGAATCCCTAAAATGAAAGCTTAAACCAATTTAAATACATATTGAAGAGGGAGGGAAATCCCTTTTAAGGCAATTTTGAGCTGGCCTGAAGATCATGCTCAGCTATATATTAATACTGGAAATGTTGCAAAGTTTGGATGCAGATGTGCCTTGCACGACTGCATTTGACTAGCTGACTTTCTTTCAAAGGGTCATGGAAAAAAAGTTCTTGATCTGGGCCTGAGTTATGTGAAACCACATGCTAGAGAAACCTTATAGCCTTAACCTTACATAAAAAGTCAGAGATTATATGGGAAAAAAGATGGTTGGCCTTAACTTAGGAAACATTTGGCCTCAGAAACTGACACATGTTCACTACATTTTTAAGAGCATAAGGTTTTAAAAACAGAAAGAAAAAAAGGAAGCTGTCCAAGGAAGAAACTTTTTTTGGTACTACCTTGACTGACAGTGGTGGCATATCTAGGTTATGTCAGGTTTTTGCCCTGAAGAAACCTTAGGGATGGTTTTCTTTTCTGAATCACATATAAAAAGTACACATCCATACCAACCAACGATATATGGGGTCTCATATGAGTCTTGTAAATGTAAATTAATCCGTTTTCCTGTAATTTTGCTCAAGTACATTCTATTTCAGCCAGCTTAAGAATCGTGCTTAGCACTCTATGACAGTTGAGAAGGTAGGGACCAGCATCTTGGCAAATGAAAAAAACAACACAACTTTCAATACGGTAGAAGAAGGAGCAATATTGAACACAATACTGCTAAAGAAATCCAAGAAAGAAATAAACACCCAAGCTTGTTTTCCAAAACCTCCCTCTGTAAACAGGTTCTTTTCAGTTGCACAATGAAGGTGACCGTTCAAGTTGGCCCATTACACTGTGGAAGAAATGCCAAAGAGATATGATTACCTTGAAAGTGACACCCTCCATCTCTGTTGGGTCAGGAGGACATAAGGGCATGAGGACAACCTAAAAGGCCTAGATAAACAATATTGGGCCAACAGGAAAATGGTTCCAGCACTTTATGGAAGAGAAAGTTCTTCTATATGAAAGAATTTCCACAAGGCATGCTGGGACATAACAATAAAAAGCTCTTTTTTTTTGGTTTGTTTGGTGTATTTGGAGCCAGGGCCTGGGCTCAAATCCCAGGGCTGCTCCTTCCCTTCAGCGTAGTTCTAAACAAGTAAGGCCCTTGACCACTGAGTCTTGCTTTCCTCATTTGTAAACTGAGGGGGTTGAACTTGATGACCTCTATGGCCATTCCAGTTTTAAATATGTGATGGTGTGAAGTACCAAAGGCCCATGAAAGATGGTAGATGGGCTTCAGGACAAAGAATGCCAAAGCATTTTTTCCAAGACTCATTATCCTTGATCTTCAAGTTTGCAAAAAACACTGAGCTTCTCTGCAAAGTGAAATGCTAAACCTCCATGGATAAATCACACAATATCAGAAGGAATGGAAATGAGCATGGGCTACAGAATCACAGAATTTAAGAGCTGGGAAGGACCTCAGCAACTCTATGGTCCACCTTGAGCCTGAAAGGAATTCCACGATGGCATTTACCCAATGTGATTATCCAATGCCTACTTGGAAGATCTCCAAAGAGGAGGATCCTGACACCTTCCAGGAAAGCCCATTCCACTTCTGGACAGCTCCAATTGTTAGGAAGTTTTTTCCTGGCATCAAGTCTAAATGACTCTCTACCTTTTTTTACAACTTTTACAACTTCTACCTCTTGCCCCTGATTCTGCCCTCTGGGGCCAAATTGAACAAGTCCAATCCTTCCCCTAAATGGCAGCCCTTCAAATGATGACAAAAACATGAAGATAGCTAGCATCTCTCCTACACACTAGTCATCTTTTCTCTAGGATAAATATTGCCAATTCTTCCAACCAATCTTCATAAATCATGGACTTAAAGCCCTTCACCATGCTGATTGCTTCCCTCTGGATATTTTCTAGTTTGTCAACGTCCTTTTTTAAGTGGCGCTGCCCCAAACTGAATATAATGCTCAAGATGAGGATGGTAAGGCTGTCGCTTCCCTTTTCTTAGAAGCTATGGCTCTTTTAACCCATCCTAAGACCAATTTAGCTTTTTTTTTTTTTTGGCTGCCGCAACACACTATCAACTTACACTGAGCTAGCAGTCCACTATAACTTACAGATCTTTTTCAAAACTGTTGTCTAACCAGACCTCCTACAAATACCTATGAAGATGCAAGACTTTACATTTTATCCCTATTAAATTTCATCCTGTTGGGTTTAACGCAGTGCTCTAGCTTAAGATCATTTCGGATCCTGACTCTGTCATATAGTTTATACCTCCCAGCTTTTCTGTCATCTCAAAAATTTTATGAGAATGCCATGTGTTCCTTTATCTAAGATATCATTTAAAAGTTTAAACAGCACAATGCCGAAACAGATCCTTCGAGTGCTCCACTGGAGTCCTTCTGCTACTTTGACCTTGAACCATTGACAACTATTAACAACTACTCTTTGAGTCCAGTCATCCAACTAGCCATGAATTCATCTAATTATATTATCATCTAATCCTTATCTCTGCATCTTCTCCATAAGAATAGTCTGAGATACTTTATCAAAAGCTTTGCAAAAATCGGGGCAAGTTATATCCATAGCATTTGCCCTCATCTATTGGTTTAGTAATCACATCCCCCCCCAAAAAAAGGCAGTAAGTCTGGCATGACATGTTCTTGATAAAGCCACGCTAGCTCTTTGTAACCACAATTCCTGTTGCAAGTGGTTGCCAACTAGCTCTTCAATGGTTTGTTCTAGAATTTTTCCAGGAATTTAAGTCAAGCTCACTGACCTCTGTAGACTTTGCTTTCTTCTCTCTTGGGGGAATTGGGACAACACTTGCCCTCTTCTAATCATGTGATACCCCTCCCTTTTCCCATGATCCTTCAGATCTGCATTGCCTTAGCGTCTCAGGAATCACATCTTCTAATTCTTTCAAGACTCAAAGATAGAATTCATTTGGGCTGGGCGACTTGAATTCTTCTAGAGCACTTAGGTATTCTTTCACTGTTTCCTTACTTATCTTAGGCATCAATTCCCTGTTGGTCATTTTTATTCTATTTCCAGTGTTTTCTCCTTTGCAGAGAAAGCAGAAAGAAAATAAAATTTAAGCAGCTTTGCCTTTTCTCGTTCCTCAGTAATCACTGTCCTATCTGTACCACCTCAAACAAAGGTTTTATATCTTCTTTGATTCTTCTTTTGCTCCCAATATAGTCCTTCAAATAATGAAGGCAGTTATCATGTCCTGCCCTCCCCCAAAGTGTTCCCTTCTCCAAGCTAAACATTCCTGGTGCTTCCAACTAATCTTTCTACGGCATCATCCTGAAGGCCTTTATTATCCTGGTCACTCTCTAGTAACACATTTCTTGTGAAGTTTATATTTCAAGAAAATATATTTGTGCTAATAGGGACATTTTGGTGACCTCAGATTTTGCATTTATTTTATGTATGTTCATACCTAGCGATGTAAGATGATGTATTTAAGTAATATTAAATTGCATTCTGCATAATTCCGGAGTTATCTATGATGGGATAAAGGTCCCAGGAGGACATCTTGGTGCTGGCAAATCCGAAATAATAAATATTAACTATATATCAAACACATCTGTTAGGGGTGGCAATCTTCCACTTAAAAATGGGCTGTCTTCTATTTTTCTTCAAAATTTCCATGAATCCACTTAGTTCTTAGGCTATTCTATATTCTTAGACCTTCTGGACCAGGGATTTTTAACCCATGGAGAGATTTCAAGAGAGCCATGAATATATAGTTTACCACTATACCTGGACAGATCTAGGATCTCATGAAGATGAGTATTCCTTCCAATTCATTCGTGCAGATAGGAGCTCATTCATGCCTTCTCATGCATTGTGACTCTTGTTTATGCCCATTTATAAATCCTTCATAGGAGCTCATCCATTGTGCAAGAGGCCATAAATGATTACCAATGCATCACTGGGGCTATCTATTTGTTAGCTTTATCTTGTTATATGGTCTTCTCCAATCCTGCATCTCTTAGGGACCTGGTGTGGAGAAAATAATGAAGAATTTGAAATTAGAGGATCTGAGTTCAAATCCTGCCTTAGCCACCTATATGACTTTGGGCACACACCTCCATTTTTCTGGGCTTCTATAAAATGAGGGGGTCTGTACTAAGTGACCTCTCAGGTAGGTGCCTTTGGGATCTAAATCAATGATATTCTGCTTCTATGAACTATATCTCAAAAAGGATGTGCTCTGACCTCTCGATTACAACCAAGGAAAGAGGACAAAGAACCACTGAATGCTGTCTTAATAAATGTCCCCTGCTTGTCTACCTCTATGGCTGTGTCTGTGCTATTCACTATGCCAGAAATATCTTCCCCTCCCCCAGTCTATTGAGTCCCTACTTGAAAGCCTGAGTCAAGGGTCATCTCCTTCTCGAAGGCTCCCTTGATTCCCAGACCCTCATCCTCCCCACCACTGGCACCTCACTTAACAATCTGCAGTTCACTTGAGCACATATATTATTCTGAATTATAGTTATCTGTGTTTATTTCACAGCCTCATCTTAAAGTGTAAGCTGTATAAGGGCAAGGACTATATCTTATTTAATTTCAACTTTATATCTCCTCTAGCACTTAGCCCAATGCTCTGTACCCAAGGCATTTAATTAATGTTTGCTCAAAGTTAAATATGTTGTTGAATAAATGAAAATCCGTTCCCATGTAACAGCAGCCATAAAAACCATCAACATATTGGGCAGTTCTAGGAAGGTTATTGTAAACAAAGTTGGAAATTTGATCCAACCCCAGAAAGAAAAAAAAATCCCTATAGCATGTCTACACCTGGAATATTATATGTAGTTCTGGTTTTAAAAAGATAACAGAATTGGAGACTATCCAGAAACGCAAATAAAATAGCCTGAGCCAGAATCCTAAATGGGATAGACCCCAATTGTAAGCCAGTATAGTATAGTTTACACTTTTGTTTTCTTGTGTCTCATTAATAATATGTCATCCAGTCCCACTGTCTTATCATTTCTACCACATAAGGGAGAAGGGAATGTGTTTGTCCTCAGCAAAGCTGATCTAAACAATATCAGCTCAGAAATCACTAGTGGGCCAAGTCATCAACTCTTATTGGTGAATTAGGATCTGGAGTCAGACTCCTAGGAGACATGAATTATGTCTGAGCTGGTCTATTCCTCCCTCATTAGTATTCAAGGATGGTTGGGCATTTTTCCCCCTCTTACTCTCCCTTGCATTTATCTCTGTAGTTGTATCATTTGATTGCCAATGCATCTGAATTAAGCAGCTCTGTTTTAATTCAGTCCCCTGCCTCTTCATGGGCATGAAATTCTCTCTCAATAACTATACCCTGAATCTGGCAAGTCATGGCGGGTGCACTACCGCAATGAACTCAGCTTTCATTGATTTGTGCACCCCATCTATCCTCAGTTGCAGGGTAGTCCAGATTCTGAGATAATAAGATTCAGATAAGTAACCAGTAAGATAAGCCAGATTCTGATTTTCTTTTATACCAAACAAGTAGACACTTTACTCTCGCCTAAGAAGCATCAAGGGGTGGGCCACTCAGAGTCTGAAGGAACAAACCACCAATTCAGTCCCACAAGGCTTCATTAAGCATTTACTCTGTGCCAGCTACTGCTCTAGCACGTGCTTGAGAATGCAAAACCAAAAATAAACAGTCAAAAATGAGCAAGTTTACAGTCTACTGTAAACAGGTTTCCACTTATAAGCACACACACACAAAAATGTGTACGTGAATAAGGAAATATAAAATGTATACAAAGGAAATACAAATTAATTTGAGGTGCTCATCAACCGAGGAATAACTAAACAAATTAGAGTTTATGGAAGTGATGAAATTCTACTGTTTGGTAAGAAATAACACCCGCAATGGCTTCAGGGAAACCTGAAGAGTCTTGATGAATCAACGGAGAATGAAGTGAGCAGAGCCAAGAGTACAAACTTTACAGCAATAACAACATTGTAAAGACAAACAACTTTGAAAGATTTCAGATTAATCAGATTTAAGATTTAAGATCAATCAAAGATTTAAGATCTGATCAACACAATGACCAACCACAGTTAGAGAAGATCAGTGCTGAAGCAGGCTACCTACCTCCTGAAAGAGATGATGGACTGAATATACAGAATGAGACATGTTTTGGGACATGGCCAGTGCAGGAATCTGTTTCATTTGGTCATCATGTTTGTTAACAAGAATTTTTTTCTTTTTTCAGTGAGGAAGGAAAAGTGGGAAGGAGGAAAATACATTTTTATTCATTGAAAAAAATTAATTTTTAAAAAAAACAATGAAGTAATTTCAGGGGAATCTTAGAAGTCTCAGGTCTTATACAAAAAATTCACGTGTCATGAAGAATGGTTTTCTGGCTTCACATTTTCAGAAGGAAACAAATATCTTTAGATTTTAGAACTAGGCAATCATATCAACATAAAAATCACAGTCACTTCTTTAAACTTTAAAGGTCCTAATTGCTTCTCATGCCTAAAGCTGAAATAAGACGCTGCTCACAAATTGTGTGCGCTTGCATGTATGTACCTACATTGTAGAGTAAACCTTGAAATTCAAATACCCTTACTCTAAAATACATGATGGGGGAAAAGCAAAAAGGAAAAAGAGGGGGGAGAAATTCCCCAGTGAGTAGAAGGGATCAAAGAACATGCTAAACAGGAAAGCAGATTGTAGAGAGCTCTACCCCTTAACTTGAAATTCAGAAGGATCTTCTTTCAACTAAATGCTAAGACGTAGAGGGCGTTCACAATCTAGCTGATACACTCTCAGAGGGGCTTTTGTCCTACACAGAATCCCGGTGTCCTCTTAGGGATCAGTGAGATTGCTAAGTAAGAAGAAGCATAGACAAATAGCAAGCTGTCCCTTGAGGCCCTTCGTAGCCTGAAAAGATATTACAACTCGTGGGCCATGTAAAACTTATAGCATCAGGGCCATATCTGGCTGCTCCCTAGGCAGTAGTTCATCTCTGCAAACACATGGTACAAGGTATTCTACTGCCTTCCAATGCAAAGAGAAAAAGTTATGGATTCCTTTAACTTAAAGCAATCTTCTGAAGGTGGCAATTATTCCCTCTCTGTTAGTGTTTATCCAAGCCAGAATTTTCATGGGGAAATAAAAAGTAGTGACACCCATTCTCCTAACAGCCTGTCACAGGCACATTTCCCAACACTATTCCCAGTGGGTCTGCTGAAGGACCCTATATCTACTTTCCAAGACCAGACCAGCTCAGTTTAGAGAGGTCCATCGTCAGATTGGTAGCCAATAGTAACTCTCAAAGACCACATGCCAAGTTCTAGAAAGGTTGAAATCTACATCAGTGGGGGGAAGTATCTGAACCAGTGAAATCATGGGTTCTTAGGAGTGCTGGAGTAAGAAGTATTTTTAATACTACCAACTAGCCCTAAAAATTACTTTTTCCAGAAAGGATCCTGGATTTGTAGACTGCAGTGTCAACAGCAGGGTGCCTTCTTGTTCTAAGCTAAACACTCTAGTCTTTATGCATGGAAAAGATACTACTGACCCTCTCCGAAAAGCACATGCCCTTTTGAGTCTATTTTCCCAAGGTGGTGATAAATTCACACACCCACACCCACACACACCCACACACCCTCTCCCCCCTCCCCCCCCCCAAACAGCTGCATTCACTTGCCTTGTCCTCTTGGTGAGTAATGGCAAATGTGAGACAGATGACTGAGGTTAGATCTCTCATTTGTGGTCAATGGATATCAGAAAACCACAATGGTGCTCTCATTCACACTGCGCTCCCACTGACTTTTGCCTGGATGGCTGCCATAGCCTCCAAATTGTTTTCTAGCCTCTCCTCACCCTCATGTCTCCTCTTCGAAGCCACCAAAGCGATTTTTCTAAAGCACAAGTCCAATCAGGTAATACCACCCCCACTCAAGAAACTCCAGTGGCTCCCTACTACCTCTAGGATCCAATAAAAACTGTTCTGTGTAGCATTTCTTCACAATTTGACTCTGTCTTAATGTTATTCCTCACCATGCATTCTGCAATTCGGCCATACTGTCCTATTGCCGTTCCTCACCCAGCACTCCATTTCTCCCCAGCATGTCTTTCCACTGGCTGTCCTTCATGACTGAAATGCAGTCTCTCTTCACCTCTGCCTGTTAAATCCTTTAGTTTCTTTCAAGTCTCAGCTCAAACACCATCTTCTACATGAAGCCTTTCCTGTTTGTCCCAGCAGCTACTACCCTCCTTCCAGAGTGTAAGCACCTTAGGACAGGGAATGGTTTTGGTATTCCTCAGTGATTAGCCCAGTGACTGACACCTACTGAATAAATGTTTGTTGATGTGTTCAGTCATTTTGTTTTTTTATTAAGTAGATTTAGAGAATCTTAAACAATAAAGGGATCTTAGAGTTATTCTGTCCCAACCCTCTCATTATACAGATGAGGAAATTAGGACATAGAGATACAAAGGGATTTACTGAAGGTCTCTGCAGCTAAGTGGTACAAGTGCATAGAGCACCAGGCCTGGAGTCAGGAAGACATGAGTTCAAATCCAGCCCCATTCACTTACTAGCCGTGTGACCCTAGGCAAGTCACTTAACCCTGTTTGCCTCAGTAAATGCTCAGTAAAAATGAGCTAGCGACCAACAAGCCACTCCAGCATAAGGAAAAAAATGGGGTTATGAAGAGCTGGACACGACTGAACAACAAAGCCAGGCCTAGAATCCATTTCTTTTCAGTTCTAAACAGCTAATCCATTCACTACATTCTTCTTTCAATAACCCTATTTAACTTCCACAAGGGGCAAAAATTGATTGAGCAAAGGATAGAATAACCTTTAATACAGTCTGATGTATGAAGTTTTGAAGCTTCTGGGTCACACTGATAGGATGTATCTGTTGACAGCCTCATCAAAGCCATGCCCCCTCCTTCATGAAGTTTTCTCTGATTGCTCCACTTTGAAATGGAGTTCTGATTTGATCTCAGAACACTTTAAACTTGTTATGTATTTATTATACATTATTGCCAAACTGTATTATATTTATCAGCATATACCTGATAAGACTATAAGCTTGCTGTTTGGTTGCATGCTCCTTGAGAACAGGAAACAAATGTAACACACTTTTATATCCCTAACAATGTTTTGGACATACAACAGATGTGTTAGAGGAAGATACAGTACCAGCCCTCAGTTCTTAGACCAGGTGAGATGTTAGAATGAAATGAGGAGCTCATTAAACAAAAGGAGGTTTACTTTGCCCTAACACATCAAAGATATGTGATGAGTACACAAGGACACCGGTCTCAGCCTCCCTCACCTCCATATGGAAATGAATCTGGTTATCAGGACAAGATATGAACATGGTGACTTTAGGGAGTTTCAGAAACTCACCAAGTTGAACAGACTCAGACTCCACACAGCTGGGACTTTCTATGTCCTTATTTGACCAGCAAACTGTGTTAGGGAAGACAGAGACAATGAGGTCCTGGGGAACAACCTTGTCTCCCATTAGGGAAAGCTAATCTTTGTTGCAAAGAGGAAGGAAGAGCCTAGACCTAGCCCAGGTTGTGGTGGGAGGAAGGAGAGAGAGGCTAAGTCAAGGAAACAGGGGCTAATAGAATTCTAGAACCACTGCCTAGGAGGGAAGGGGGAAATGCTGATAGATATTAGTCCTATTTCAAGGAGCTTAATAAATGATCATTGAATAAATGAATGAATATGAATGACCAGGTTGGAGATAGACAAACTTGCTGTATTTTAAACTTTTGGTTTTAATTTGTTTCTGTTTTTAAAGAAGTTCAACAGTGTTTATGGAATTCCAACAAAATTGTGTCATTTCAATTCAACTTGATAAACATATGCTAAGACTTGATGGGTTTGATAAATAGCACTATGCTAGATGTTGGGGGAGCTGCAAAGTTTAAATAAGATAAAGTGTCTGTCTTCATAGGGCTTACAGTCTAGTAAGGAATTAAAACACAGAGGTAGTTTTTGTGGTTTAGTCATCTTCAGCCATGTTCGACTCTTTGTGACCCTATTTTGGAGTTTTCTTGGCAAAGACAATGGAGTGCTTTGCCATTTCCTTTTCCAGATCATTTTACAAATGAGGAAACTGAGTCAAATGGGTTTAAGTGACTTGCCCAGGGTCACACTGTTAGTAAGTGTCTGAGGCCAGATGTGAACTCAAGCTTTCCTGACTCCAGGCCCTGAATTCTATCCACTATTCCACCTAGCTATTCAGGCTATTTAGAAAAACCATAAAATCAGGTGTGGGAAACAAAAAGGGAAAGTGGTCACTTATTGCCAAATAGCCTTATCTACCTAAAGCTGTTACTAATATTGGGTAAGTTGATGTTAGTTTAGAAGTCACTGACTCCTAGGCAGCTAGATATCTGAATTCTAATTCATAAGTGAATGAAGAATGATGGCTAACCTATGGTTGCTATTAAAAGCATACTTCCTACCTGATATTAGCTACTAATAAGAGACGCCTCAAAAATTCTTCCCTGACAAGGTCTATGATTTCATCATCACGATGAATTTCTGGTATGCAAACTCCCTCCACCAATACAGCCATCAATTGCTATAAACACCCCCTAAGGGTTGCCTGAGGGCCAGAGGTTACATGCCTTGCCTGGCCATACAACTCATAAATGTTAAGAGGTGGAATTTGAGCCTATTTCTTCCTGAATCTAAGACAAACACTCTCCATTTTGCCATGCTGTCTTTTTTTCCTTCTACTAGCTCTAAAATTATTTGTAACATATGTATTAGGTGTATAAAATACAGAACTAAGCCCTCTCCTAGAAAATCTTGTTTTCATCTGAAACAAAAATCTTCTACATGGTTTGTGTTCCCTACAATAAAAAATTCTGCATCTCCACAGTGACAGAAGTCACCTTTTTGGCAGGACCAAAATAGAAGTCTCAGCTAGAGCTGTCTGTCAGTGAAAGTTCTGACAGTCCACGGATGGATATGGCTGGCGGGAGAGAGCTAACAAACCATTCCTACTGAAGGAGGCGTGAAAGCACCTGACTTGCTAAGGACAAACAGGAGGAAAAGGGAAACATTCCCATACTGGGAAATCAACGTGCTCCCAAATATCAGACCCAACACAAGGAGATCAAGGGATTATTTATAGGAAGGAAAGAAAAGACCATGGAAAGCAAGATAGATTATACCCCCAACAGTCATCAGGAGTACTGTGGAATTCTGCAAGAATCATGATTGGCTGTAAGGGGCATTGACCTGGAAGGTTTCCATCTCTGGGTAGAATCTAGTATATAGGCTCCTATGCACAGGATTCTCTCACCCTCTAGTGGCAGGGGTCTTTATCTGGCTTGAATATCCCTGAATCACGGTCCTTCACATGCAAAGATGATGCCACTGCCTCACCATCAGAATACTGTCTCTCAACTATCCTGGAGACCAGCAATCTTCATTATGTGACCTGGACGTGCTTGGGGATAATCTTCTGAGACCCAACCCCCTTCCCACAATCTAGGTGATTAGTATATTTGGGAGGCGATACAGCTTCTTGGATATGCTCATTACACATGAATATGCAAGCCATCCAGAGTGTCTGGAGCCCTTTGGGTGTAGAGAGCTCACTGCTGAGACGCATGCATTCATGTTTTCTCTTGGGTCAGATGCTGGACCCAAAGATTCACTGGAAGGTCCCACGCCCAAGCCCAAATCACCTGTGGCCTCAGAGAGATTGAGAAAAGATCAGTTTAACCATAGTGGATGGAACAGGAGAGACAATGAGAAACATATGAATCCAGATTAAGAAAGACTCTTAAGATTACCTGTAAATGATGTAAACGGAGCCATGCAGAGAAGAGTTCGGTATGGGATCTCGGTTTCTACCCAGACCTTATCTGTCTCAGTGACATTTCCATTTTTCCTTACTTTCTCAAACTTTCTTTTTAAAGCTTTACTAAGGCCTTTTCCAAAAGGTATGAAAGTTCCATCAAAGTTCACTTCCAGAGAGATGTTCCCCCATCCCCACTCCTCATTACCCCTTCCCTTATAACAAAGAAAAAACCCAAAACAACAGGCAAGAACAAGCCACACTGTGACCTTGTCTGACAGCATTCCACATCCATCGTCCCTCACCTCTCCAAGAAGAGAGAAGAAGTGCCTTTCCTCATCCTTTTTCTGGGTCAGGATGGGTTATTGCCTCTGGGGATAGTCGGGTAAGGCAGACAGGTGACACAGAGGAGGTAAGGTGGCATTATGAGGCCTGGAGTCAGGAAGAGCTGAGCTGAAATCTGGCCTCAGACATTTACTGGCTATATGTGTATATAGGCATTATGGTACCTGCCTCCCCGGGGGGTTGTGAAGCTCAAGTGAGATTATATTTGTGAACTGCCTAGCATGGTGCCTGGCACATAGTAGTTTCCTTCCTTATTATAATTACACCAAGTTCTGGCTTTCTTTTTTTTATGTGTCTACAGCACTGGTCCATTCCCCTGACATAGCTTCAGTGAGAGGCAGCATAGGGTAGTGAATACAGTAACTGTTAGTCACAAAGACCTGGGCTCCAATCCTACTAGATTTGCATCCACCCCAGCAAGTCACAACACATCTCTGAGGCCTCAGACAGGAGTTCCCCACCAAGGACCAAGCCCTTCTTGAGTTCAGGCATATGGATTTGATCAACAGTAATGATTAAAAGGCATCAGGGGGTTCAGTTTTTTTAAATCTTTATTAAAGGCCTACTATGTGAAAAGGAACTGTGATTCTACTTTGGGAAAGAAAAATATTTTTGAAATGATAACCTTAATGCTATTTCCTCTCCTGAACTTTCCAACTCCCCATCTGCATGCCCTTGTCAGCTGGTTTCTTGCACCTGCCTGTTCTCCATTCTCATTTCTACCTCTGGGAACCACTGGCTCCCTTCAAATCTCAGCAAAGGAGATAACTCCTACAAGATGTCTTTAACTGAGCTCCCCCTGGCCCCCCCCAAAAAATCCTTTGTATTGATTTTGTCCATATATTTACTTCTCTGTGAATATATTATCTTTCCAGTACAAGTTAAGGTCTTTGAAGGCAGGGCCAGTTTCTTTTTTGTGTTTGGTATTCCCAGGGTCTAACCATCATTTTATTGGCACTCCCAGATGAAGAAATTCAACTACTAATTCAAGTTGACACCTTCAATGAATTCTATAATCTTGGAACATCGAGAGATTGGGCAGTTACATAGTCAGTAGGTATCAGAGGTGTAACTAAAACACAGGTCTTTTTTAATTTGATGCCAACTTTCTCTCCACTACACCAGGGCTGCCTCTCAACACATACTAAATGCCTTATAAATGCTTGCTGGATTACTGAACTGAACCTTAAGAATAATAAGTGAAAATTAACTAAAAATAAACTGGCCCCCTTTGTATACTGTGGGATCCTTAAAGTGTTTAATTTAGTAAATCTATATAAATGTTCATACAAATTACACTTTGAGCCTGTAACTATGAAGTCAGTCTCTGCTTCAACAATTGAAGGCCTTCGAGTATAATGTAAAAGATATGTTTGTGGCATTTCCAGGTGTCCAGAAATGACAAAGTGTCATAAATTTTTATCAAGAAGTTGCTTTTTGACATGGACATGCTATTTAGCTAGGTTCTCTGCATGCTTTATAATGAAACAAACATGGAACCATGGTCTGCCAAGCCCTACATGAAAAAATGTCTGCATAAAGGGGGTGTTAAATAAATGCCTGTGGGATTAGATCAAAAGTTCCACATCAATAATTAAGGCACAAATTATGAATCAAAAACCACACAATATGAAAACCCTTGTGATAATCATGTTTCAAAAGCTCCAATATCTTTGGATTATATTGAGACCTCCATTACCTAACTAGAAAGTTTGGGGGCACTAACAGGAGTGTATGTCATGTTCCCCTTGTTGTTCTCCCTTATGTGGTTACTAAGTCATTTGAGAACACTTCTATTGTTTCCATAACATTTGTTCCTCCATACCTACTTTTTTCTTATGAGATTATCCTCTTGCTGAGCAAAAACATTATTATTTTAGATAGTTCTTAAGACAGAAAGTTGGGGAAGAACTTATTAAAGAGAACACTATCAAAATTAGTAATCATTGAAAACTTTTATGTTACCATGTTAGCCCAAACTCCTTTATATGGCCTAAATCTCTGGACCAATCAAAACAGAGATATGCTGGGTAGCTCTCATGTGCCCAGCATTGGTTGGAGTTAAAATACCAAATAAGCCATGGCCCTCATGAAGTTTATAACTTAGTTGAAATTCAAAAAAATATACACATACACACATATACACATGTGTATATATATATGTATATATACATATATAAACATACCCACATGTATGTGTATATATGTATATATATAAACATATCCATATATATGTGTATATATGTATATATATACATATATATATAAACATACCCACATATATGTGTATATTATATATATATATATATGGACATCATACAAGGCTGTTGTTATTGTTGTTGTTTTGTGTTTCCTTCTTGAGGAGAACCATTACATCAGGAAGATGGTGTCACGACTTGCAAGTAGATTGGACTGAAGTGAGGCAGGGCTGTGCAAAGTCACCAGCCTTACTCTCTCCTCCAGAGCCATCTGGGTCCAGTGGCAAGATATAAATCAGGATGACTGGAGATGGTCCAGGATGCAGAGAGAGACCATGGCCTTTTTAAGCTAAGGTCTTTCCCAGGTCTCAGTTTCTTAGTCACCCATTCAGTGACTAAAGCTAGGTGAAAAATGAGGCAAAGAATGGCTTCCTTTACCTAGCCAAAAAAAAATCAACCTGAGAGGGGAACACTCTCAGGGTTTCTGGTCAAAACAAAAATAACTATTATTTATACTCACTCAGAGCTATTATATCCCAAAAAATGACTAAGTGAGACTTGAGCTGAGACCTACTATTGGCAATCAACAGAGTCAGAGTGATTTGGTTTTAGGGCATGGTCCTCGAAAAAGAAATCTAGCCTGTAAACCCCAAGATTTGCCAAGTTTCAGTGATAAGAACTTATATTCCTTTGGGCAGAATACCAGCAGGTAAGGATATGATTCCTTATGTGGACAAAGGGAGAAGAGGGAGGGAGGGATAGGAGGAAAAGGGGAGAGGGAGAGAGAAGAGAGAAAGAGGGAGAGAAAGAAGAAAGGAAGAAGGAAGGAAGGAAGGAAGGAAGGAAGGAAGGAAGGAAGGAAGGAAGGAAGGAAGGAAGGAAGGAAGGAAGGAAGGAAAGGAGTTGTGTTGCCCAACTGGAACTTGCCAGTTGGGTCCCCAGTGGGACAGCTGCTCACAGATTGCTGTTTGTCCTTGACACCATGACATCAGGAAGTTGATGTCATGTCTTGCAAGTGAAATAGATTTAAGTGAGGTAGGGCTGTCCAGTCATCAGCCTCACACTCTCCTCCAAATCCATCTGGGTCCAGTAGCAAGATTGGGACAACTGTGGAGACAAAGACAAAAACCAAAGGCAGTTCTGGTCCTCAAGGACTTTACATTCTTCTGGATAGAATATTTATGAATGTTCAAGTGTGAAGATATATATAAAACATCTACTAATATATTATATAAGATAATTTGAGAAGAGAGAAATGAAAAATGTGAAAAAAGAGGGATAACTTCTCTTATGAAGTAGCACCTGGACTGAGTCTTGAGGGAAATAATTGATTCTAAGGGGCAGAGGGGATGAGGAAATGTCTTAAAGAAACATGGGACTTTAGGTATGAAGACTTGAAGACAGACGATGGAATGCTGAGGTTGGGAGTTAGCTAACAGTCCAATATGACTAGAATAAAGAGTATATGAAGGGAAATGATGCAAAGAAACAAGACCAATAAGACAAAACCACAATGACCCATACTGAATTTTAGTGTTATAATTGAATGTTAGAGTGTATAGTAAAGACAATAAATAACGTAGAATTCCAGAAGTCATCTCATGGAAAAGTTGAGACGAGAGCCAGTCCCTGAAGGACTTAGATAAGTGGAAGGGAGGAGTACCTGATATGACTAAAGGCATGAAGGTGTGTTAGTGGGAAAGCTGAGGAGATTAATTTTATTGCAATTTTGTTTGGAGGCAGAGTAGGAGATAAGACTAGCTGGGCAGGTTGGGACAAGAATCTGGAAGACTTTGCCAGCCAGGCAGAGATTTGTTATGTTTGGAAATCAGGAGACATCAAAGGCTTTTTACCCAGAGGATTGATATGATAAAAGGAATCCTTACATAACTCTTGTGGTAGAGATTTTCAAACATGAAAGACCTTGGGTATACTTTGGGGGATGTTTTCACTCCTTGGGCTCTTAGGTCTCACTGAGAAAATCTGCAAACATCACAATCTGATGTATTAACAGCAAATCCCCTTGTAAATTCACATATCACAAGATTAAAGATCTACGATTTGGAGCTAGATGAGACCTTATGAGATTATTT
The DNA here is from genome assembly GCA_011680675.1 of Gymnobelideus leadbeateri. Lineage (NCBI taxonomy): Eukaryota > Metazoa > Chordata > Mammalia > Diprotodontia > Petauridae > Gymnobelideus > Gymnobelideus leadbeateri. The sequence goes on from WOXC01001035.1 coordinate 711,121, forward strand.
GGTCCATGAGTTCTTAACCTGGGATCCATGAACTTGTTTTTAAAAAATATTTTTATAACTGCATTTCAATATAATTGATTTCCTTTATAATACTATTTATTTTATCCTATTCATCAAAAAGGATTCTGAGGTGTCCATTGGCTTCACCAGACTGCCCAAGGGGTCCATGTCACATAAGAACCCTTAATTTAATTCTACCCCTATTTTGTCTTATTTTTTTAATTTGAGACTGGGTCTCTCTATCTTGCCCAGGCTGGAAGTGCAGCAGCCACCTATGATCCATTTCCCATTACTGACTAGCACAGAAACTTTGGCCTGATCCACTGCCAGCCTCTGTTGGTGCACCTCATCCTTAGGTATCCTGGTACCCCACAACTCCCCTTTACTCAAAGCTCACCATAGTGGTGCCAGACTTTGTATAGACACTGAATTGATGTTAGCCCTATTACAGCTCAAGAACTCTCAAACTCAAGCATTCTGCCTGCCTCAGCCTTGCAGCAATCTCCCCGCCCCCCATTTCAAAGATAAGGAATAAGGTCACAAAGGTAGAAAGAGGCAAAACCAGGCCATGTGACTCCAAATTAAGTATTTTATTATGCACCACCAACACAGAATCCACTCTTAAAAATCTGTGTAAATTTCTAGTCCATACTATCCCCCAAACTCAGGTCCTCTCCCCTGCAGTCATTCCACAGCTCATTTGGGATGCTGCCCTAAGGAGCGTTGCACTGTCTATGCCCCACCACTGGTGGAGTGGGGATACTGCTGCCCCAAGAGGTATCCCAGGTGTTGACCTCTATCTGCAGTTCCAATTGCTTCCACCAGGTGTCACCAGGCATTGTTTTCTCCCTCTTGATGCCATGAATCTTTTTGCAGCTATCCTTCCTCTTACTAGGGTTCCACCTTTCCCCTGTCATGGCACCTGGTGTCCTCCCTGCAACAGTCCTCCTAGCGAAATAAATTCACTTTGGCCAGTGGGAGACATAGTTTTCTTTGAAGTTCAAAAGCTGCTTCTAACTATATATAATCTTGCCCCAAGAGCAGGGTAGCCATTGTCCTCATTCTCTAAGGTAATATGGTCACCAGCTGCATGGTTAGACATGACTATAAATCTTGATATCCTTCCCCTCTAAGGAGGGAAACACTCCCCAGCTCATCAAGAACTTCAAAGTCTTCTAAATACTCCCCAATCTGTTCTCTTAAACAACTGGCCATAATTATTCACATCATGCAAACCTATCACCACTTCCTAATAATTACACTTCCTGCCTAAGGTGGAAGGAAGCTGTGCTTCTTCCAGTCTTCAGGCCCATATGCCCTCTGACAGGCATTGTTCCATCTGGGAGACAAAGGAAGGGGAAGTTCCCAGAGCTGCATTTACTTGGTTCAATACTTCCAAAGATCAAGACAAGCAACGAGACATGTTACAAAGAATGCTAGATTTGGAGTCAGGCAAGATCTCAGTTCTAATCCTGACTTAGACATTGACTGTATGACCACAGACAAGTCACTTAATTACTGAGTCTCTGTTTACTCATCTCTAAAACAGGAACAACTACTAAACTATAAGGTTATAAAGTATATTGTGATACGTAAAATGCTATAGAAATATAAGGTAGTTATCATTGTTTCCATTGATTAAGATAGCGGAAAAAAATATCACGAGAGATAGACAACTGGAAAATAAGTGGCTTATTTCTTTTACTATATATATTACATACATATATATATATATATATTTTTATATAATAAAGTTACTAAATTGCAAATACCCTTTGACCTAGCAATAAAATCACAAGGCTTAGGTTCCAAAAAGATCAAAGAAAGAGGAAAATATCCTACAGTACAAAATGTTTTCTGGAGGGGCAAAGAACTGGACACTAAAGGGGGGGGTACCCCTCAACTGGGAAATGGCTGAACAAATATGATATATGACTATAATGGAATATTATTGTGCTGTAGGAAATAATGAAGAAAGGTTTCAGAAAATTCTAGGGAATCTTAAATGAAGTAATGCAGAGTGAAGTGAACAGAACCAGGAGAATAAATCTATCCCTTTGCCCTCTAAGCCCCCCCTACCACCTCCATGCTGCCCCCTCCCCCCTGCCCCCAAACCTGCACACACAAACAAATACAGGGCTTAGACTATAGCTCACAACTAGGGCTTCTCCAAAAGAGTAGGTTAAAAAGGTATTCAATGTACAACATAAATCAAATAAGAGAGAGTAATTTATTCGCTATTATACATAAAAGGAATGCTAAACAAAAGAATATCCACAAGGACAAATTTGACAAAAAATAAACGAAACAAGACTCGCTCAGCAACTTAACCTAAGACTATTGTTAGAACACACTGAGAGGCTGACAATTTAAACCAGCAGAACCTAAAGCAGTTTGCAGTATTACTGATGGCATTTTACAATTCACCTCAACATTGTCTAAACTGCTGGTCTAGGTCTGCAGGTAAAAAGGCCCAGACTCTTCTTGCTTATAGCAGCCTCTCCAATAAAGCAACTCTGCCTTAACACCAGCCAGTTTTACTCAATGGACCCAGGATTTTTGATCCTCTCAAGTTCAAAATCACCTCCAAATCCGTATACAAACATCTCAGGAAAGGTAGTCATTCACCTAAGATCAGGAAAGAACGAACACAAAAGAAGGGAAAGCTGAAGGGATGCAGACACAAGCTTGTCTAGTCATTCCCTTTGCAGTAGCTACCACATGGGCATGGCTGTCACGATGCCATGATGCTGGGGTGGAGAACCGTCATCCCCTCCCCTTGCTGGAAGGCTTACAGTTGGGTGCTGATGCCTAGGGTGCTGAAGGAGAGAGTAGCCAAGGAGCCATCACTTCTCTTAACTGCTGCAGTTCAGGATTGTTTCCTCCTTCTCTCCAAAGTTATAAAACACAAAGGATATTTAAATTCAAATCTTCCCTCAGCTACTTATTAACTGTGGGTCACTTAAGGTCTTCCAAGCTCAGTTTTCCTACTTATAAAATGAAAGGGTTAGCCATGATGGCCTCTAAAGCCCCTCCCAGCTCTAAATCTATTTATGACCTTGCCAGATAGGGGTTCTTAACCTTTTTAGTTTCCTAGACCCTTTGGCCATCTGGTGATGGACTAGGGACCCCTTTTCATACAGTCATAATCAGGTTTCTAAGAGTATAAAATAAAACACATAGGGAAACCAATTATATTACAATACATTTGCCATTAACTGTGAAAGACATAGATACTCTGACCAAGACAATATTCCAAGGCAATTCCAAAGGACCCATGATGAAAAACAGCATCTGCCTCCAGAGAAAACTAATGAACTCTGAGTGCAGATTAAAGCATGTTTTTTTCACCTTATTTTTCGTTTGTGAATGTATGTGTGTGTTCTTCTTTCACAACATGGCTAATATGGAAATGTTTTGCATGACTTCACATTGCTTGCCTTCTCAAGAGGTGGGGGAAGAGCCAGAGGGAAGGAGAGAATTTGGAACTCAAAATTTTTTAAAATGAATATTTAAAAAATGTTAAATGTCATTGGGAAATATTTAGCAAAATAAATAATGTATTTAAAATACATTTGTCAAAATATATTTTTTTAAAAGTTCACAGATCCCAGGTTTACGGTTTACCCTGTCATATTAAAATGCTAAATAACCCTAGTTCTTCATCACCTATTTAAATAAATATTGACTAAGTTTCGATTGCAAAACCTATGCCAGCTTCACAGTGTTCCCCATAATTGTGGCCATTCCAGAAAAACATGCATCCAGCTCTAACTTCGGTAAGCTGCCCTTCATTTGCCAGCCTTATTTCACTCAGGGCTGCTATTTGGATGCAATACCTGCTGAGTTCTCTCACAAAAGTTGTTAGTCTTTCAGGTCTCCTGGATCTCTTGTTATCTATAAGCGTGAGCAAATTTCACATATAGATGGTGAATGGAATAATCTTTGCAAAAGTTTTTGTACATTTTTTCATGTTTGAACTATTGTGGGATCCCCACCTGCCACTGTAAGAAGACCAGGGTTGAGTGAAACAGATCATTTTTAGGGCACCTCTTCTAGCTCCTTCCTCCTGCCAGTAGGTAAGCAGTGTGGTTCTTTTAAAAAGGCTGCTCAGCAGGTGGACTTCAGAAAAACCTGGAAAGACTTGTATGAACTGATGCTGAGTGAGGGGAACAAAACCAGGAGAATGCTGTACATAGTTATAGCCACATTGTGAGATGACTAGCTTGGATAGATTTGGCTCTTCTCAGCAATGCAAGATTCTAAAATAACTCCAAAAGGCTCATGATGGAAAATGCCATCCACAACCAGGGAAAGAATTATGGAGTCTGAATACAGAGCAAATCATACTTTTTGCTCTATCTCTTTTTTGTTTTGTTTCTTCTTTCTCATAGTTCATTCCATTCGTTATAATTCTTCTTTGCGACATGACTAATGTGAAAATATGTTTAATGTGAATGTTTATGTAGAGTCTAAACCAGCTTGCATACTGTCTTGGGGGGGGCGGGATTTAAAACTCAAAAACTTGTGGAACTTAATGTTGTGAACTAAAAATAAATAATTTTTTTTTAAAAAAAGAAGTATATAAAATTTTTAAAAAGCAAAGAAAAAAGGCTGCCCAGACACCCAGGGGACTGCCAAATCACACTACTGCTTCAGCCTAGTGAGAAGACAGCCCTATGGCCTGAGTCACCTGTGAGCACAGCTACAGTCCTGCAGATATACTACAGCTCCCAGTGTATCCACCTGCTACATCATCACTTGCCTATCACAGGACTGTGAGGCAGGTAAAAATGGTAAAACGTACGGGTGATATCTTTTGACCTGGATATAAATTGGATTTAAGTGAGGTACAGTTGTGTGAAGTCATTGGCTTCGTTCTCTCTTCCAGAACCATAAAAGCCCACTGGCAAGACAAAAATCAAGACAACTGGTGATGGTCCAGGATATAGTGGATGACCTTGGCATCTTTGATGTCTAACCAAGCTCTACGTGTTCCACAGCCACCTTCACTGAAGTTGGAACAAACTGTTCATATCTGCCCATTCTACTGGGGAAGTCTTCACATGCTTGGGATAGACGGCTCCCTAACTCACCAATGGAGTTTGAGACCTTCTCAACCTGTCTTAGCCTGTCTGCTGAAACAGTTCACCAGAGTATGACCACTCTGCATACTATATAGCTTGGAGCCACAGGCAAGAGTTGGGAAAATCAGATGGACACCAAATATGGAAAGCAGCCCTGACAGGGGCTCAAGAGCCCTCACACCAGAGGTACTAGTCTACCCTGGACAGCCCTACACTCTGCTGCTTGTGCTAATTTTGGCCTAACAACTAACACAAAGAGAAGAGGTTCTCCACCAGTCAGCACCACACCATCCATCTATGGGACGGACCCACAGGTTATAGCAAATGGATAAATTTTGAATGCTGAGGATAAGTTCACTTACCTTAGTAGTATACTTTCCAGGGATGAGGTTGGGGTAGACACTGCCAGAACTAGCTCAGTGTTTGGAAATGTGAGAAAAGAGAGGTATTAGAATGCCTACCAACTGAAGGTTTATAGAGCCGTGTTGCTGACCTCATTGTTGTATGACTATGAAGCCTGGGCAGTCTCTACCAGTGCCATGCCAGGAAACTGAATCGTTTCCATGTGAACTGTCTTAGGAAGATTCTGAAGATCACTTGGCCAGGTAAGTGCCACATAGATATCCTTTCTGAAGTGTGAAGCATTCAAATTCTACTGCAGAGAACGTAACTCTGATGGGCCGGCCAAGTGGTCCCAATGCCAAACACACATTTGCCAAGAAAACCTACGTTATGGAGAATTAGCCCAAGGCAAGCCCTCCCTGGAGATCTGAAGCGGCAATACAAGGACCGTCTCAAGGTCTCTCTGAAGAACTTTGGAATCCATTGGGAGACATGGGAGACCGTGGCACAGAACCACCTAGCATGGCGCTCAAAAGAGAGGCAAGATGGGCACAGTTAGAGCCATCTCCCTCCAAAGGCGCACGTGGACTGTTTGTGCTTGACTTCCCATCAGCCAGTAGGACTCGCTGTAAGGTGACCCCCAACAGTGACGTCATTCTGGTCCTCTTCCAGAACGAAAGACAACAATAACGACAGATTAATGCCGTCACTCGTGTCCTTGCAATCCACAGAAATGTCCAGGGGGCAATTAGGGCGCAGTCCTGAGCTCGCCGTACAGACCAATTCAACCTTAGGGACACTTTTGCTTTTCAGCACAGTGGCTGGTACAAAGTAGGATCTCGATTAACTGAAACTGAAGTGAATTGAACTGAACTGAGTTAAAGGTTGTCTAGTTACTTTCCCTAGCTAAGTTGGCCAGTCTTCCCCAGGATTAGGGACCGCCAGACCCACTTCGGTTCCTCCCTCCTCTCCCCTCCTTCCTCCGCCTCCGCCTCCGCCTCCGCTCTCGTTCCGGTCCCCTCCACCCCGCAATGCCCGACGGGAATTGTAGTTTTCTCTCGGGAGCCTCCCCCGTCAGTCTCCGAACTTCCGGAACTACGCTTCCCAGGGAGCCCCGCGGCTGCTGCCCCCGAAAGCGGTCACCTGACCCAGCCCCAGAGGCGCGATGGCGGCGCCCATGCTGCGATGCGCCAGGGCTGGACGGTGTTGGTCCCTGGGCTCCAGTCCCCGGCGGACGAGAATGCTTTTCGCCGAGCCCGAGGCGGGCGGGGTGAGAGGGAAGAGCTCCGCAGCGGCACAGGAGCCGAGGCCGGGGTACAAAAGCCGCGCTCCCCGGACTCTGGGGCCGGGCGAGGAGGAAGGGCTGTCGGGGGTCGGGGAGCGCCGCAGCTCAGTTATTCCACCTCCGGAATAACCTGTCCTGAGGCACCTTCCCGGCCTTGTGGGTCGGTGCGGCTTTGAAAGCGGGGATTCCCAATGGGTTCTAGAGCCCCCTGTTCAGGAGACGAGTTCAGATTGGGGTGGGCGCGGGAACGGGAAGGGGGCGGGGTCAGTTTTACATCTCTTAACTCTATAGCAGCCAAATAAGAAAAGGTGGTGGGTGGTCAAAGTGGGGGAAACGCTGGATTGGGAGCCCCAGGGATCCCAGAACATAGCGCTGGAAGGGAACCCTTTTATGGCTAGGGAAACTGAGGACCTCAGAACACGGGGGACAAGTGACAGAGTCTACACCCCTGAGCTTGTAGATTTAGAGTTGGATCTGGAAGAAACCTCAGAATAAATCTAATTCAACCGTATGCAGGAATATCACCAGAGAGACAGTGGAAAGCGTGCTGAGTCTGCAGACTGAGCTCTAATCCTGGCTCTGCCTCAGTTTCCTCATCTGTTTAGTATTGGAGTTGTTGAGACTAGTCAGACCACAAGCATCTGTTATTCATATACTATGTGCCAGGCACTGGATTTTCCCTTCTCTGTGCCTCAGTTTCCTCATCTGTAAAGTGAGAGGGTTGTTCAGACTAGGTAAACCAGTCCACAAACACTTTTCCTTCCGCTACCATGTGCTAGACTCGGAGTGTGGAAGGGTCACTGGTACCTCCAAATGTCTGAACCTAGCAGAAGTGACTTAGCCTCAGACTTATGCAGGTAACAAGCAGAGCTAGGATTTAAAACCAGGTGCTTTGATTCCAAACCCAGCATTCTTTCCACTACACCATCTTTCAAAATCAAATCATTGACTGGATCCCTGCTGTGTGCCAGGCACTACGCTGGCACTGTGTAGGAGATAAAAAAGGAGATAACACTTAGTCTCTGATTCTAGCAGCTTACAGGCTTTGGGGAGACTTGATTTAATAACTGAATAACAGTGTGACTAGATTATATATATTTTAGTGACCAAAGGAATTATTCTGAAAACTAATCTACAGGAGTTAAGAGCAGAGAAGCATTTGGATACAGTTAATGAAGGTTTTATGGAAGAGGTTGGATTACTGTTGCTCTTAGTACCTTTGTGATCATGGGCAAGTTATTTTACCCTATCTGAGCTGTGGTTTCCTCATCTATAAAATAGAAAATTAGACTAGACAAGAGATTCCCATCCTGTGGGCCTCAGGTCAGGGGTCAAGAAATCGATAAATGAATTAGAAGATAAATTAAAAAACCTAACATAAACTAAGTAATGTCCCAGATATAAATATAATTATTTTTCAAATTTACATAGATGCTATTATGATTAATAAAATTCAGATACATTTTAAAGCATTGTTAAATTCATAATAGTTTATCGTATCTTCTCAATAGATATCAGTAATATGACTACCTTCATATGTTGGGCTCTGAATTTTTTTATATTAAAAAGTGGGGGAAGGGAGCTCAGACTTGAAAAAAAGAACTAGATCATAGCATCAAAGATTCATAACTAAAAATGAGCTGGGAGGTAGGTCAGTTCCAATTTTTTCAGACAGGTTAAGTGTCTTGCCTAAAGTGATTCATATAATAAGTGGCAAAGCCAGAAATAGAGTCCCCTGATTACAAACCCAGCACTCATCTATTACACCATATTAGACCCCTAGGATCTCTTCTGACTGTTACCTATGACTATTTGAAGTCTTACTGAAAAGATAATCTTTGACTACAAATTTTGAGGCTTTCCTTCTTGTGAAAGGGACTTTTGTATCCCTAATATTAGAGCATAGTGCCTTGTACAATTTTTTTTGGGGGGGGGGGGAGGAACAGATCAATGATTTCACTGATAGAGGGAACTCCCAGTGGGGGAAATCCTTTTACCAATGCAGATGTATACCCTCTCTGCAACTTAGTGCCTTAAAGGATTGCCTGAGGAACAGAGAGATTACTTTATTTACTACTAGCTCATTGAAGACAGGGACTATTTCTTGTTTCATCTTTATATCTCTATGGTTCACTAAAAGAGTAAGTCATAATAAGTTTATTGAACTGAATTCATTATCTTATTTGTCCCCTTGGGGTCACAAGACCTGAGTTTGAATCTCCTGCTCTTTACTAGAACTGTGACCTTGAGTGAATAATTTAATTCCACCAGACCTGTTTCCATTTCTGCAAGGTAGAAATTAGAATGACTTCTTTAACTCCTTCATGAGGTTCTTTTGAGAACCAAATGACATTTATGCATGAAGATGCTTTGTGAACTGTTAAAGTTGTTCAAATTCTACCTGAACTTTCCAAATGGAAGAACTGAATCAGTGTGTTCTGGGAAAATAGAATTAGACACAGACTTTCAGTTTCTGTTCTTTTCTTAAATGATGGTAACTCATTGGAAGTGAAAAGTACATTTGCTTTTCTCCGGGGTGATGAAATTGTTCAAAAGACAAGGAGGATGTTACAGCGAACATGGAAATTTCTGACCAGTCAACTGTAATTTCTCATACCTATTGGCTGTGCAGCTCAACCTAAAAATAGTTTAAAAATTTGAACTTGTAGGATCATGAAATTTAGAACTGGAAGGGACTTTACAGATCTTCTAGTTCAACTGTCCAATTTCATAGATAATCAGGCTGCTCAAAGAGATGAAATGATTTACCCAGGATCCCACTGGTACATATGAATTAATTGTAAACAGAGAGCTAGATAATTCACTAAGATACATTTTTTTTAAAAAAAAAGACTAGAAAGGCCCTGACAGTACAGAGAGATTTTGCAAGATGACATACTGGAACTTTTCCAGTATGCCTCTGATTCCAAGTTGATGAATATTGGACTAGAGATAAAAGTGTCCCAGATAAGGAAGATTGTTAGGATGTTTAAATTTTGATACCAGTGAGGTTTGAAAGGATAACCCTGAGAACATCTAATTAGATGTTAGCAAAGGAAAATATTTCAGTAGAAAAGGATACGTCATATTCTATGTGTCAGAGCAGCCAGCCTTGTATAATGGAGACTTGTCTTGGAGTTAAAAAGATTAGATCCTATCTCTGCCACCTACTAACTGTAACCCTGAACAAATCATGTACCCTCTGTTCACTTCAGATAGCTTGCTATTACTTATCTACTAGGACAAACAGTGAGTAGAGAGAGTTGCCTCAAAGAGAGCTCCCCACACCACTGAAATCACCAATTATTCCTGTATTCTATGGGGACTTTGATTTCAGAACAAATTGTTATGCATTCCATTCCATTAAGCAGTTATATTTATAAGACTTATAAAGGCAAATCTATAAAACGATCAAGAATTACCTTTCTTTTTTATGAGATCTGGCACCGTTTTTAATTGTTCCTGTATTACTAGGGTCCTGATGGTTATGTTAGTTCTAAATATTGTTCCCTAGATCCACCTTCCTCAGTTTACTGATGATTAGTTGACAGTGTGCAGTTAATTTAGAAAATGCTACTTTCTTCATGACTGAAAAGTCAGCCAGGCAGTTGACATCTAGAATCCATTTGTGAATTGCTTTAGGATGCCAAATTGTTCTTTTCCCCTATCACCCTCCTGTTTGTACAGTGGGCCTTTCACTAATGATAAGTAATAAAGTAATTTTATTCCCCCAGTCCTGTTGCAAGATTTTCATTATAGATTAATTTTGATTTAGTCACCAGTAAAATAGAATACAGTTTTATATGCAAGGATATAAAATTTTACTAAGTTAAAATACAAGTAGGAAATTAATGTTTTGGTGCTCTCAGATGTTTCTGCACAGTGAGAAATGTACTTATTGCTGTCTGTTTTTTTTTTCCTTTAGTACACATGAGTGGGCAGCTGTGGTGGGCCTGGAAATTCATGCCCAGATCTCTTCCAATTCAAAACTTTTCTCCGGGTCTCAAGTTACCTTTTTAGCACCTCCTAATTCATTGGTTTCTTTTTTTGATGCTTCCCTCCCTGGAACATTGCCAGTAAGTAACTTATTTTATCCTAATGGCCATGAACAAAACTGTAAATGTTTGAGTCTATTATTTCTTATATTTGTAGCATGAGGATGCCAGTTATTAAAAAGAAAGCCAGTTCCCTTCTGGTATTTATAATCACTCAAAATTATTTACTAGCTTTGAGTTTGAAGAAACTCATAGTATCCCATGAGTTAGAGCTGGAAGTTTATGTAGTCCAAATCCTTTATTTTGCAGCTGAGGAAACTGAAGCATAGAGAACTAAAGTGGCCTGTCCAAGGACATGTGGTTAATTAAGGATTGTCACCTGGACTAAACCGGCCTCTAACCTGTGGGTGGCCAGGGCCAAACAGAGCAGGCTAGAGACAGGAGAGTCAAGAATCAAACAGAAATTTAATTTCAAAGTGAAGGAAACAGCTTGCAAGTGAAGCCCTCCTTCCTAAGAGAGGGGGCTTGCCCGCTTATGGCAGGGGTAGGGATTTTAAGTATTCAAGGCATTAGGGCCATTGAGTCTATGATTGTTCAGCGCATGGCCAGGAGCAGAAGTGAGGCATCTAGTTCATTTCACTTGGTGGTTACAAGTGCAGGGATTGTTAGCATGTCAGGAGATTTGATTGATCACTTTGACTGTAACCTCAGCTTCCAAGTCAGGGTACCATGGAAAGTAGAGCAGCTCCAACAGATCCAAATAGTATAATCACACATGTATCAATTAATATGAAATTTATATAGATATGTAATAGAAAAAATATAGATATACAACAGGATAGAGATTTTTTTTTTTTTTTTTTGCTTTTTGGAGGGCAATTGGGGTTAAGTGACTTGCCCAAAATCACACAGCTTGTGTGTCAAGTGTCTGAGGCCAGATTTGAACTCAGGTCCTCCTGACTCCAGGGCCAGTGCTCTACTCACTGCACCACCTAACTGTCCCAGCAGGATGGAGATTTGAGGAGAGATACAACAGTGTTTTATTCAGCAGTTATCATCCATTCTGTGCTTCAAGAACTGTGCAAGTTGGCACAAGCCCAGACCTCAGAAAAATCTCTTTGAGTTAAAAAAAATTCAGATGGGGCGGCTAGGTGGCGCAGTGAATGGAGCGCTGGCCCTGGAGTCAGGAGGACCTGAGTTCAATTCCAGCCTGAGACACCACACTTACTAGCTGTGTGACCTTGGGCAAGTCACTTAACCCCAATTGCCCAGCCTTCCCCCCTCCAAAAAAGCAAAAAAAAAAAAAAAATTCAGACAGAGGATGAGTAAATAATAATAAGAGTAGAAGATAGAATCCATTGCAAATGTTTTATATGTCTTCATAGAATAATTGTTCTATGATATGACATCCATTATCAGTCAAACATTTGAAACAACAAGGAAAACTATGACAGATATAAATTTCTCCAAGAGACTGGTCTAAAGTATCCAACCACAGAAATGTTTCTATATATATTTTACTCATATCAAGCTGAGTTTTAAATAAAAGAGGGATTGAATCAGATAATTAGTATCAAGGCAAGTGGTTGGTTTGAATAAATCCAAAACCATCCAGACCAATGGGTTTTCTGCGCCTTCGCTAGAAGTGTATGTACCTGGGACAGATCTCTCTGGGTACCACTTGCTATACAACCTAATAACTTCACTTAGGAAAAATATGGTTAAAATGAACATTGAGAGTAGCACTGACACAAGGCAGTAACCTCGGGGTTTAGATAAAGTGACAAGGAGAAACCTACCTTTGCCATGTGCTTGATGGAGTAATAGGGCAATTAAGTGTAGTATATGGGCTGAGCCTATGTCTACCAGCCTGAGCTCTCCTCTCCTGGCTGTCTGCTTCCTTCAGTCATTGAAGCTGCTAATAGCTCAAGGTGACACCCCAGGGTCAGCTCTGGAGATTCAGGATGAATTTGAATCAGTGTTCCCATGTTCTTAACCCATTTCCATCCCTTCCACACTTCTGCTCCCCACACACTAATATGCTGCCTCTCTGTTCTTTACAACTTGGCTCATTACCTTGAAACACTTCTCAATATACAGCCTTGCTGATGGATACTTTGGACCTATCTTTTGGGAGTGGTGGGGGTGAGGGTGGAAGGGTGGGAGGGAGGATTATTCTACCCTCACTTCTCCCATTTTCTAAACAAAAGAACTTGTTCCAATTTGGGCAGAGATTTGTTTATCCTTCTTTCTCCGAAGTCAGAGCCAAGAATCTTAATGGTTTTGAATAGCCCTAAGCTTTTCTTATTCAGTCAGGGCTGATCTACCTGTTTGCAGATAGATGGGCCTGTATGAAAGTGAGCAAGTTTCTACATGTGAACTGTTAATGGTCATTACTGTATACTGTCAGAACAAAACAATTTCAGTCCCATGATGTTTATCATAATAGATTTTTTTTCATGCTTGATTTAAAAGACTTTGGTGATATTTGGATAACTGTAAGATACCATCTATCATCTGACCTTATGGTCATCTTTCTTCTTTTTGAGGGATAAGAATGACCCTAAAATCAAGAAATCACTTATAGCAAATCAGATTATGAATTATCAACACTTTATTGCTACTAAGGATTTAGAGTAGGAGGAAGCTGCTTTGAGTTTGTAAATCTGTGTGTGTGTGTGCGTGTGCGTGTGTGTGTGCCCACGCGCGCGCATGTGCACGCACACATGTATGCATACACATATGCACATGTGTGCATGATGGAATGAAAAGGTCAGAGATATGTAGGGCTATGCAAATAAATCATCATTAATACTTAAAGTATTGTTCAGTCCCCAAGAACATTCCTTGAATGTTATTTATTGGGCTAGGAACTAGGACTATAAAAAAGATATTTTATTGCCACGATCTACTATGATCCTCATAGTAGAGTAGAAATAATACCATTTGGGGAGCCAAGAGACTGACAGTAATTAGGCCATGTGACTCATTGTAAGTCATTTAACCTTTTTTTTTTTTTTTTTTTCAAAAAAAAAGCTCATTGTTTGTGTCTTTTGTTTTAATATCAGTCATTTCTGGCAATCTTGGTACGTATACTGGACACCTAAATGGAACCCTCAGTTATTACAAAGAAAGCCACTTAAACCAAAACATTCAGTCCAGTGACCACGCTAGTCATTGTAGTCATTGTGTAAATTGTTCTTCTGATTCTCCTTATTTCACTCTCTATCAGTTCACATAAATCTTTCCATGTTTCTCTGAATTCCTGATTTTCATCATTTCTTCCCATTACAAGAAGATTCCATTTCATTCACATGCCACAATATGTCCAGCCATTCCCCGATCAATGGGCATTCACTTTATTTCCATTGTTTTGCTACCACAAGCTCAGTAGGCATTCACAATTGATCCTTATTTTCCTCTTTTGGTGAAGTGAGAATGGTTGGACTAGACCTAGGGCTCTTAACCAGGCATCTGTGAACTTTTTTTTTTTTTCATTTTTAGTACACATTTTATTTACTGACCAACATAGTAGTTCTAAAACCATAGCTTCTGGAAGAACCACTTGTTTTTGCCTGTCTTATACCTTTCCTCAAACTTGACCTTGGCCTCCCTCCTTGCCTTACGTTTTAGTGCAGGGTCACGGAACACATCCTTGTTGACAACTGTTTTGTCCAGTGGGATATCCACAGAGTATCTGGTGGGCATGAGGTGGTTGTAGTTATAAACTTTCACAAAGGACTTGATTTTCGATCGCTTGGCAATCTTCTTTTTGCCCATTGCTGCAGTAACTTTTCGGGGGTAGCGGTCGATACCTGCCACCAAGGCATGGCTGTAGGGCCTGTCAGAGGTCCCATCGTCAATGTTCTTGACGATGACGGCTTTGCGCCCGGAGTACCGCCCGGCCAGGACCAGCACCACCTTCCTGGGTTTCATGAACTTGCCCATTTCAACACGAAGCCAGTCGCTCCTACAGCCAAAAGGAAGACGACACGCTTCCGCTGACCTTTCTCTGAACTTTTTTTTTTAATAGTTGGATAATTGTACTTCATGATCATTGGTTCATTTCTTTTAATGTGTCATATCAAATGTTCTAATTTTACTTTTATTTGAATACTAATGTCACATTTATTCTCATGACATAAGGTGTTTTTTTTTTCTTTTGGGATATCTTTTGCTTTTGAGCAACCTTCTCTTCCAGCTTAGGAACAATTTTTTCCTTTTTATTAAGCACCATTTCAACATGGCAAGGGGAACTCATGGGTGGGTTGATTTGTCTATGAGCCCCAGAAGTCTGCCTTCACATTTTGAGAATCCTGTTAACGTAAATAAGCTCAGTGATAAAAGAACCCTTAAGTTAAGCATTACTCTGCATTTTTTATCACATGCATTAATAATTCAGCAACATTTTTAGACCATTGACTATATCTAGCCCTGCTGCTTGCTGTGGGATCACCTGCCACTTCTACCAGATACTTGGTGTCTTTTTGGATATGCCTTTCCTTAATAGCTAGAAAAGTTTCACAGTGTCATTAAAGTGGACTTGGAGATTTGAACCCCTTGACTTGCGTGATTTTATGTAGTTCACTGGAACAAATGAGTACCTTACTATTTTAAATGATTACATAGGATGGTTCAAAGGAAGAGAAAGACCATTGGTTTCTTTTTTTCTTTTTTGGAGGGGGGAAGGCCGGGCATTTGGGGTTAAGTAACTTGCCCAAGGTCACACAGATAATAATTGTTAAGTGTCTGAGGTCAGATTTGAACTCAGGTCCTCCTGACTCCAGGGCCCCAGCTCTATTCATTGTGCTACCTAGCCACCCCACATTGGTTTTGTTTAAGCATTCTGAGAATGGGGCTGTAAATTTCAACTACCAAATGTGTTCATGATGCAAAAAATGGTTAGGAACTCTCCAACTACATAGTCTCAAAGGTTTCTTACAACTTTAAAATCCTGGGATTGTGATTTATCTATCTTAGAGAATTAGTATACCTATTTATGTCATAGGAGTGAGAAGGGGAATGAGGTGAACTGGGTGGAAATGTTTGAGGCATAGATGAGAGGGCCCCTCCCTTCAAAGCCCTATTCCTTTTTTTTCTTGGAGGTTGATTGGGGTTAAGTGACTTGCCCAAAGTCTCACAGCTAGTAAGTGTGTCAAGTGTCTGAGGCCGGATTTGAACTCAGATCCTTCTGACTCCAGGGCCTGTGCTCTATTCACTGTGCCAGCTAGCCACCCCTAAAGCCCTGTTCCTTTGCAGTTTCTTTTCTATGGCCTAACATTATGAAACTTACCCTTGCATTCTCCAAGGAGATAATGATCAATGAGTGTGAACACTGGAAAGATGTTAGGGATTAGTGAATCACAAGAAAGTCCTCATCATAGAGCTTTAAACTTTGCAAGGGACTTTAGAGATCATCTGCCTTTTACAGGTAAAGAATTCACGTCTGATTTGCTTGTTCAGTCACTGAGCTTTGTATCAGGAAAGATTGGATGTGGTGCCCTTAAAGGGGACCTTTATAGAGTGTGATATGTATGGACTTTCCTGGGACCATCCTGACTCTTCTACCTGCTCTCGCCTCCAAGCAACCTTGGGACCAGCCAGTAGTTTGCATTTGTTGAGAAGGCTCGATCTGGTTAGGAGTGCAGGGTGTAGCCCTGAAAGGAAGTGGGGTGAGACCCATAATCTTGGTTCCATTAGCACTAATCAGCAAAGCTAACCTCATGTGACAGTGTCTCCATCCCTAAAGAGGAATGTAGAGGTTTTGACTTTAGCTCACCTAAGAAGATATGAAGAAGCAACTCCTTAGAGCTGGGCTTCTGAAAAGAGAGGAAGTCTCTGGCATCTCTTGTGGTGGGGCTCAGTGCTTGACTGAGGTCAGATGTGGGGAATCTTTCTCCTGGGGTCCTCTGTTTAATTTCATCCGATCTTCAGGTCAGGTCCCTAGAAGTGATCTTGTTCCTAGCTGTAGCTGCACAAACTATATGGCATTGAAACTGATGTCATCCTACAGGCCCCAAGATCAGTCATAAGACGTGTGCCTTGCTGCACACACGAGTGAACGAGGCATGAGATGAGGGTGAACCCCAGCCTGGGTCTGGGCATCCATCTCTGTTTCTGTGTCTTGTCTTCTCTGTCTCTTTCTGGGTGGATCTCTGTCCATCTCCCAAGTATGTGTCTTTGTGGGTGCTCTGTTCATGTAACTTTTGGTTTTCTGTTTATATAAGTTATGCTTTTCTTAGAACCCTATGAATCTTATCTTTTTTTACCCTAAATTTTAGTTTTATGGAATCTCATTCTTTTTGTAGGGAGGCTGGAAATAATCCTCGGCCCATCATCCTACTCTCATAAAGGTCTTGGTCTAAACCAGTGCTGGGCACCTTGACATTTCTTGGCAGGGATCACAGGGTCATAGGGTTGGGGTCAAAGAAGCCATTCAGTCTAAGCCCTTAATTTTATAGATATGTAAATTGAGGCTCAGAATGGTTGTGTGGTCTTTGCACAGTTATCCCACTACTGAGTATCAGAGACAGCATTTGGATCCAGGTTTTCTTGACTCAAGGTCCAGCCTTCTCCACCAAGCGAGGCTGCCTCACTCAGTATACCCATAGGGCGACAGCTGTCATGAAAGCACAAGGCCTTTTACTTAATTTAACAGATGATTATCCTGCCAACAGAATCCTAATTAATTAATTTGCCAATAGTCATGCCCTATTTGTGAATATTCACTGAAGATTCCCCTCCCTAATATGCCATGTGTATGAGAGAGGGAAGGGAAGGCAGCCTTTGGCATGTCCATCTTTAGAGTATATACTCGACTTGTTGCATAGTTTATTTGGCCCAAAAACATTGTGAGAAAAGGTGAGATTTCAGTGGGGCAGGGAGCTTGTTTCTAGTTCTCACACATGCTTGTTTTCTCTCTCCTGGGTGTGAATCCCTGATGCATTGGAAGGGAGAGCAAGCTCTGTTGCTGCCTATTGGGAAAGCTCAGGTTCAGCACACCGGAAGGCTGCAGTGCTCAATAGATAACTCCTCCAGATAATCAGGCTGCTCCACAGTTAAATTAATTAGAAATTAGTGCCTCTGCTCTTTGTCTTCCTCCTCCAGAAGCTCTTATCTCTGCAGAAAAAAAATTGCCAGCAACCATCGACTATGCTTGCTCACAGTGTGGGGGCAGAGACTGGCTCCCTTTTTTTTTTGCCCTTACATGTTGGAAGGTAGGATGCTCACCTTACAAACAGCCTTATGATTCAGGGTTTTGGATCTCTCTTTATCAGATTAGGTTGGAGTTTGTTTTGGTTGTGCTAGAATGATATTAAACTTAGTGTTTAGGGTCTTTCTAACGTCTCCCCCAATAGCTCAGCACATTTTCAACATCTCAGTCATAATCACAATAACACTGTGTAAGGAACAGGTGGTGTCAAGTACCATGCCCATTTATAAGCAGTCCACTTACGCCTTGCTTTATGCAGCAAACGTGTTCTCGAAAACTTTGATGCAAATAAGACCCATTTAAATCAAGGGTTCTTAATCTATTGTGTGTTGTGGATCCCCTCAGCAGTCTGATGAAGCTGTTGGACCCCTTCTTCAAAGTCTTTTTAAATGCATGATATAAAATACATAGAATTACAAAGGAAACCAATTATGTTGAAATGCAGATAAATGTTTCCCAAAAGTCTACAGACACCAGGCTTAAATTCCCTGGTTTAAATGTTCCTATGGTGTTTGTTCTTGAAGGAGACCTTATTGTGGCTCTTTTTGTAAAGTGACCAGTACCTCCCTAATTTATCTTTTGTGAAAACTTGGGTGTACTTCCATGAGGTTAATGTAAAGTAGGACACTCCTCTACTGTTCTGTCTATCATGGATAAGCCCAGTGCTAGTGGCTGAATGGATTTTGTTAAACTTTGTATTTATTTAATTCTCAGCATGGTCCTAGAAGCTACCTTTAACCCCAAAGCCTAGAAGCTAAATCCGATGTTTAAGAGACATTTATAGAGAAGGTGAAGGCTATATGGCTCCGCCTTTATCCATGTATATATGCAGGTAGAGAACCAGATGTAGACTTGCCTTCTCTCTACTTGTTCACATGCAGATTAGCATTAGCTCTTCAGCCAATTTTCCATTTAAAATATTTCCTCTTAAAAAGATTTGCTTTGCAGGGTGGCTAGGCAGCTCAGTGAGTAGAGCGTCAGCCTTGGAGTCAGAAGGACCTGAATTCGGATCCAGCCTCAGACACTTAACACACACAAACAAAAACCTAGCCGTGTGACCTTGGGCAAATTACTTAACCCCAATTGCCCTCCGAAAAACAAACAAAAAAAAAGATTTGCTTTGGAAACCTATCCCATAGAACGCACAGTCTTTATATCACTCTAATTATCTCCTTCAGGGTCACTTTCTTTGGAATAAGAAGATACCCCAGTTGTTGTCTTTTTCTGCCTAGAAGTAGATTCATGAGGTCCTTTATAATATGCATGTGTGTCAGTGTATGGGTATACGGAGTCTCAGTTTCCCCTCTCTGAGATAGCTAGGACAGAGCACTGAGCCTGGAGCCAGGAAAATCTGAGTGCAAATTCTGACTCAGATACGTGGTAGCTATTAAGTATGACCCCAGGAAAGTCACTTGACCTCTGTTTGACTCTGTTTCCTCAGCTATAATTGGGATAATAATAGCATCTATCTCCCAAGGCCACTGTGAGACTCCAGTGAGATTATAATAATCCTAAATCCCTTAGCACAGCACCTATGTATAGTAAACATCATGTGAGTGTTAGCTATTGTAACCATCATCATCATGCTTTGCAAACCTTAAGGCGCTATATAATTGCTACTTATTATTCACTTCTAAACCCCTCTTGTTAGTGCCCACCTATATCAAATCCCATAAAATATCTTTGACTGTATGCCTTACCACAGGCTTACATATTCCTAGGAAGCATGTGCTAGTGGCTTATGGGATCCTCTCACCGTCTTCCAAGTAAGACCTATCGGACTCCTCACTGGGCTGCTTCTGACATCCCTCGGTCTCTTAAAGTACTACCTTCTTGGGAGCCATTGCCTGGGAGGTGGTCACGGCATCCCCTGAGCAATTCCGATGGGCGCCAGCCACAGAACCCTAGAGTGGGGAATGGCCTCAGAGCTGTTTAGGCCAATGACCACCTGTTGACATACCCTCCTGCTTCAGCATTCCCCTTGTGAGGGGTCCTCTGACCTCTCCTTGAAGCCCTCTAGTGATGGCCTCCCCACTGCCTCCTGAGGCTGCCCTTCCCACGTCTGAACACCTCTGATTGCTAGGAAGTTTTTCTTTTGTGTAGTTGCAGTCAGCCTCTCCCCCAACTGATCTTCCCTTATCTAAGCTTTAATTATACCCAGTTCTCATCCAGCCTGGCCTCCAAATTCTTACTTGGTACCTCTCTCTTCCCAATCTCTTCCCAATGTCTTCTCCCCATCTGCTGAAGATGCTCTTGTTGCCTTCATTCGAGGCCCTGGCAAAGGAATTGAGAGGATAGCCCTGGGCAGTAGTAATGGGTCTGCCTTGGGAGTTCGTTAGGACCTACTGATATGGTCATCATCACTGTCCTTCCAGCTAGTGGGAATTCGAATTGAATCATAGTAATATCAGTCAATAGGCAGGAGGCCCCAACCAAAGTCACTCAAACTACTTCCAATTTATTATGAAGGGAGAAGCCTCAAAGGGACTTGGCATCAGGAAACACCAGAGTCTGATTCTGATCTCTGATCTTAGGAGTTGTGTGACTCCTCTCTGACCCCAGGCTCTGCTTCTGCTAAGTAGGACTAATAATTGCTCTAGTATCTATCTGTAAGGGCTGTCACCAAGTTCAAATGAGATTGTGTAAGTAAAGCACTTCGTAGTCCTTCTCCCCCAGTGACAGTGCCTTATCCCCCCACTCTTTTCCTACAAATGCCTAAGAATCTAAGACATGGTTTTTCTAGGGCTATAGGATCACAGATTCCTCCTCCGCTCATTGCATAGAGGAATGAACTGAGGCCCAGAGAAATTGAGGTCTGTCTTGGGTAGTGAGCTTTTGAGGCAATATTTAAATTCAGATCTCCCTGACTGTGTACTGCATCACCAAGCTGCTTCTATCTTGTTAAATTGGAGCTCAGCAGCCCTCCTTGGAAATTAGACATTTCTGACTGGAAAATCAGATAGAAATGTCTGGAAGCCATCAGAAGTAGCAAGGTGCTCAAGATGGACACCCAAGTGGAGGTGGTTTTTTTCATTGATGTAATCAGCAGAATTGACCAGACATTGGAGAGAGATTTATGAAAAAGTATTTTGCAATGAAAAGAAACGTTCAAATATTTCTCTACAAACTTAAAATATCAAGGTTTGAATGTGCCAATCCCTGTTCTGAAGCATGAATCTCTTCTTCCAGAAGCCTTAGTAAGTAGTCATCCAGTCTCCATTTGAAGACCTCCGCCATGATGGGATAACCTCCTGAGACAGCCCATTCTACTACTGGGGAGCTCTGATTGATAGAAAATCTGCCTCCCTAGAACTTCTGACCATGTCTTAGTTTTCTTCTCTCCTAACCCAAACCAGAAGAGCCAAGCACAATCATCTGTTTATAGGAATCTCTAGAATCGATCTCCTACATATAGAGAAAGGAACACATCATAGTTGTGAACCAGGACTAGTAGCTCTGATAACAAAAAGCCAGAATAACAAGAAAAGTCTCCACTTCATTTTTCTCTTCTCATTCTTACACCCAAAACAGGAGCAGGGGGGATAATCTTGGTGCTATTTCTGCACATGCACTCATGCTTCTGTATCCACAGCTGCATGTAAAGGAAAATAGAATTCTATCTACTTTATTTTGTCTCTTTAAATGGCATCATAAGAAAATTGCAGCTGGTAGGGCCCACTCCTCTATGTAATCCTTGGAAGGGAGGGCTTTGGAAAGACCCTTTCATGAAGTTATCTGAGAGTCTGCTTATTACTGGAATCAGCTGCTGATGTTAATATTTTGAGGGATCTCTTATATAGTGTGCATTGTCTCAGTTTCCTGAGTACCCACCTACAGGGGGCTGTCTGCTTGTTTGGATTTGATTTAGCAGCTCAGATATCAGATGGGATAACATGTTGTCAGGTGTTCTGGATGTGATGCTTTGATACCCTATTAAATTGTAGGGTGATATAGGTTAACCCTAAACTTATCACCCAACAGAAATGTTACTAAATAAATTGTAGCAGCTTAAAATACACAAGCCCTCCTCTTGTTTTTCCTCATTCTTTGCACCCAGCCTGCCCAGCCATGGAATCATGTCAGAGTTGGCCATTGAGTCCAGCTCAGACATGCAGAATGTTCCCCTCTACAATACACATGGCGAGTGGTTATTTAGCTTTTGCCAGAAGACTTTAATGGAGGTGGGACCCCCCCCCCCCTCCCAGAGCAGTCCATTCACCTTGGGGGAGGCTCTAATGCTCAGGAAACTTTTCCTCATATTGAGGTTATATTTGCCTCTTGGCACCTTCCACTCTTTGCTCCTGATTCTACCCTTGGCGGCCAAGAAGAACAAAGCAAACTCTTCTCGACGACAACTTCAGATCCTTGAAGACAATTCTGTTCTAGGGGCCGCTAGATGGAGCAGTGAATAGAGCACCGGCCCTGTAGTCAGGAGGACCTGAGTTCAAATATGGCCTCTGACACTTAACACAAAAACTAGCCGTGTGACCTTGGGCAAGTCACTTAATCCCAGCTGCCCTCCAAAAAGCCAAAAAAAAAAAAAAAAAGACAGTTCTATTCTTCCCCTCTGACACCCCAGGCTTTGAAAGATCCTCATATAGAATGACCTAGAGGCATTTCACCAATGCATGCTGTCTGGCCTATTTGCTGTCCTTCCTAACAGGTGGCATCTAGCATTTAGAATGCAGTACAGTCAAATATTAGACCTCTTCCATCCATCCAAAGTCATTGGGTTCAGCTCTACCTTGCTTCTCTCTAATCATTCTTCCTTTACCCATTTCCTAAGTTTTACCTCTAGCATGCCAGACTAGATTGGTTCCCAGTAAGGCCACTCATCTCCCTGGCTTTTAAGTGTAATATTACATATGGCTTTGCAAGGGCACAGAACTGAACAGTAGAAGAAAATCCTTAGATAAATTACAATATTATATCAATGACTCCAACCTTCACCTTGGAAAAGGGCGGCTGTGCTGTCAAGTGTTCTGGTTAGAATGCTTTGGTACCCTCTTGAATCATGGGGTGATATTGATTAATCCTAAACTTATCACCCAACAGATGTCAGGTCATCATGTTAGTAGTCAGTAGACTTCCAGTGATATTGCATGGCTCTGAGTTGTGTTCTCCTGCCATCTTGAAAGAACCAACATTGAGAGTCACCCAAAGGGCATCTCATAGAGATGAGTCAGCTGTGAAGTGTTGCAAATGAAGAATTAGGCAGCAGAAATGTTATGAATAATAGGGATCTGGACTAGATCTGTGATTTCACTGGTGCAGACTCCTGGGTGAAGAAACTCCCTCGGCCAGGACAATTCAGTGTCTTCTCTGCAGCACATTGTCTTAGAGGGTTACCTTGACAACACCTAAAAGATAGTGATTTGTCCAAGGTCACACAGCTAGTATGTGTCACAGGTAGGACTTGAACTCAGTTGTTTTTGGTTTTGAGGCTGGTTTTTGCATCCATCAGGAAAATGTAGGACTAAAAATTTTAGGGAGATGAGTCTATATTATACTATAACAAAATCGAGGGGCAAATCATAAGCTCCACTAGTACCTTTGCAGTGTCAGGAGAACAAATGTCTTCTTGTTACTTCTGGTGAATGTGTGAGAATGTGGACAAGAGTCACGTGGGATGGACAGGATTGCAGTCTACACCATTGGGAGGAATATTTACATCATTGAAATCACAGATCCATCTTTAGCATTTTGGAAGAATTTAAAAAAGGGAAGAAGCCTGGAAAGAGCAGATAAGTAGTAGTAGTAGTAGTAGACAAGAGAAAGAAGGAGAAACTGAGCATTCTCTCTTCCTTCAGAGACCTGAGTTCCCAGGGGACCAGAAGCCTGCTTGTACCCTCCCTCCATATCTCTTCTCCCCCACATATCATCTGTGAGCCTCCTGTACTCCCTGGGAGTGGGAGCACTCCCTTCACAGTCATAGAAGGTTTTCCCCAGGCACCCGTCATCTCCCTTGAGGATCATTGTGGTGTGTGAAAGTGTAGCATTAGACTTGGGAAGGACTGTTCTCAGATTATTTCTCTGCCTTCTCATACTGTTTTCTTTCTCCCAAATTTGCACTTGAGTGAGATGTCATCTGCCACAGCTGAGCTACTGTTAGAAGAGATGGTGTCACCGTAGAAACCTTACCTATTTTAAATGAATTCTGTTTACTACCGTACCAAAAACCTGCAGCAGAGCCAAAGGGGAACCGTGCAACATAACCATATCCCCAAAGATGACTGCTGATGGTCAAGGGGAGCTGTCTTTTGTGGATATAAATATGCAGATGGGTTTTTGAAGTGCCTTTCAGGGCAGGGTGTTTTTAATTCTAGCATCCGAGGAGCTCATACAAATGACTCAGGCTTTGTCCTGGTGATTTATACTAGGAGCCTATAATAAAAATACAGCCTCAAATCATGCAGCTGGCTACCATTCATTTTTCTCCTTTGGACAGAGCCAGAACTTTAAAAATTGCAGCAGCCTTGCAGCAGCTCCTCCATCCTGGGACATTGGTGGTGACAGCAGGGCTCTCCCTCAGGTTTCTTGTGCTTCATGGAGGAGGCTCCCAGACGCTTTGAATGTTTTGTCCTTCACGTTAAGCTAAAAAGAGATTCAGAATCCTGTGCTTAAAGGCATGAGGAATGTTTACTGACCCTCCACTGCCTGCCCCTAGTGCCAGATAGCATGTGAACATGTAGCTTCCATGACCTTTTCCCGTGCTCCCACTGACTGGGAGTGTTCCCGGGGCACTGTCCCCTGCTGCCTCTGCTTGGAAGTCATCTTCATATGAATCTCCACCAATGAGATGAGCGGGGAGGGGGTTATCTACCTCCCTGGCTATAGAATCAGAGGACCTAGGTTCCAAACCCACCTCAAACATTCTTTATCCGGGTGGCCTCAGACAAGTTACAAGTCATGGGCCTCAGTTTCTACATCTATAAAATGGGGCTCAATGGCCTCAGGCCCCTTTTAGCTCTATGCCTCTTGTCCACTGATCCTCAGCTGTTTTGTTTTTTCAAACATGTCATTTTTTTTTGTTTCTATCACATATGTTTTTACTTTGGCAAATTGCTATCGTTTTATTCCTTTTTTATTTTAAAATAATTTTTATTGACACCTTCTGTTTTTATATCACAGTCATTTCTAGACATACTACCCGTGTCCCATCATTTATCTTCACCCTTTTGTAAGAAAGAAAAACCATGAAGCAAAACCAACCAAAGCTGCAAACATTTCCAACAATAGATGCAGAATTCTGCTCCCACAGTCCATGCCTGGCATGTTCTCCTCCATTCTCCAGGGCCAAGATTGATCCTTGCAGTTGTTGGAACACAGATGTAGAGTTGGATGGAACCTCAGAGGTCATCTCCTCCATCCCTTTCATTTCACAGGTGTGGGAACTGAGTCCAAAAGAGATTAGGTAACTTGATCAAAACCATAATATGTTCTCTTTACAATACCTTAGTAGTCATTGTGTAGAAGGTAGCTTAAGTGGTGCAATGGATAGAGCACGAGGTCTAGAATCAGGAAAATTCATCTTCCTGAGCTCAACTCCAGCCTCAGACACTTACTAGCTGTGTGACCTTGGGAAAGTCACTTAACCCTGCTTGCCTCACTTTCCTCCTCTGTAAAATGATCTAGAGAAGGAAACGGCAAACCACTCCAGTATCTTTGCCAAACCCAAATGGAGTCATGAAGAGTTGGACACGATGGAAGCGACTGAACAAATTATTGTGTATACTGTTCTCCTGGTTCTGTTCATTCCTCACAGCATCGATTCATATAGTTTTTCTCCATCTCTGAATTCCTCATATTCATTGTTCTTAGGGGGCGCAAGTGTTCCATTACATTCATATACCTCAGTTTGTTCAGCTATTTCCCAGTGGATAGTTCCCCACTTTGTTCCCACCTCTTTGCTGCTACAGAAAGTGTTGCTATGAATATTTTGGTACATGTGGGGCCTTTCTGTAGTTGACCTCCTTGGGGTATATGTCAGGTGCTTCCTTGTTAGCTGCCTCTCATGTTCTCCTATTTACAGTCTTGGCACCCTGGGCTAAGTATTTTATAATCTATATCATAGAGGCTCACAAGCAAGGGTGAACACTTTCTCTCAGGGATGGTGATTTTGATCCAGATCAGGCCGGTGCCTTGGGAAAGCAGTGCACCCACTCTCTGCCATGGTACAGCATCCTGGCTGATGAGCTTTTTGTTTCCCGGCCCACGGAGCCCCTCTTCACCTAGAAAGGATAGCACTAATGACTAGAGTGGCATCTCAAGGGCAGAAATTATACTTTAGAGGAAGGAAAATAATAGGTCAAGTATCTCATGCTGGATAAAGCTTCCTTTGTATCTCACTAAGCACAGAAGAGCTCATCACCAGAGGACTGGCCACTAGGTGGTAAATTTTTTAGACCATAACAATCCATAAGTATTGTATACTAAGGTGGGGTGGAGGGGTGTATGTGTGACCTGTACAGGTGGAGGGCATCCTCGTACCAACAAAAGCATAGCTACTTCTGTTATCAAAAGAAAATGCTTCCTATGGAGATAACAAAACAATTTCATAGGATCCTGGAACTAGAGCCAAAAAGGTTCTTACTGGTCACTTAACCCAGCTTCATTTTACAAGAGAAGAAAACTGATTTGCCTAAAGTCTCACAAATAGGTAATAAGTTATCAAAGATGGAATTTGAATCTAGGGCCTTTGGTTCCAGATCCAGCACACCTTCCTTTTCCCTTTTCCTTTCCCTTCCCTTTTCTGTTCCCCTTTCTTTTCGCCTTCTCTCTCCCCTTTCCCTTTCCTTCCCTCACACTCTTCACTAACACTTCACACATTCATAGCTCAGTTATCCAGAATACCATCAGGAGGAAGGTTGGGGGCCTTAGCCCTGGTTACAGAAGAGGAAACTTTTGAGGCCTTACTCAGTTGCCCAAGACCACAGGAAAGTCAGGGACACATTTAGCAAGTGATAGGATGACCGTCTGATTCCCAGTCCAGAGCTTAAAGATCCAGACTGTGTTCCCGTCTGCCACATTTGTTAATTGTTCATTTCAAACAAAACATAACCGTGAATCCTTTCTTTATGGCTGCTTGTAAACATTTAAGATGCCTGTAGTTACCCATAACCTTTGTTTGCTCATCACTGTCAGCTGTCTTGACTGCCTCATTGCACAGTCTCCTCCATTTCACCCTCCATGCAGGGAAGATTTAATTCTTTAATTATGATACTCATGTTCTGAACTTTGAGCCATTAAAGGACAAATACCAATACTCTCAGAGTGGTCACTAGTTGAGAGAGAAGCAATAACTTCAGCAAACACTCCTGCTCTAAGTCAGAAGGCATGGAGACACAATTGTCTCTTAAGCAAATAGATTTGTCAGTTAATTAGTTTATAATTTTAAATTATTGGTGTCCTTCAAGAAACACAGAGAGAAAAACTGTTTTGTTACCATTTGGTTATGGGATGGATAGGTTAATGGAAGCAAAACCCTTTTTGGGTGACACAAAGGTCTTCTAAACTAAAAAAAAAAATTATTTTTCTATTAAGAAAAATAATTTGTTTTTGGAGAGAAAGCCATTCTCTTTTTCACACTTGTGATTTCACCTTTTTTAATGATGTACTTAAATATAGATACAGTCAAACCCAGGAGAATGCCCGTGTTCCAGTTTCCAGGTTAGAATAAGAAGTTCACTCTGCATGTCAATGCACCTGTTTTGATCTAAACTATCTATAGGTCCAGGGAGGTGCTTTGTAAATGGGGTTTATGGCAGGTGGATCATTTTAAAGTAAAAGTCACCAAAATGACGTCAATTGGCAGATATGTTTTAACAGGAGCAGTCTTCTTACATAATATAGCCAGTTTCCTAGATTTGAGTTTTTTGTTTTTGTTTTTCAAAGCCAAATTTACCTATTTGGGCTCTTGCTTAAGGAAATTCCAGATAGCCTTCCAGTGAGAGGAAGTTGCTACTCTTAGAGGAGAAAAAAAGAGCCCAAATGGGGGTGAATTGGAGGTTTTCACTGAGCATAAGCTTGACCTTGCCTCATTGGTTTCATGGTTCTCATGGGCCCTCCAGCAAAATCCTCAGTTGCTATTGGATACATAAAAAGGAAAGATAATCATAGCCAGCTGTCCTCTCTGAAAAGCCCTCTCCTGATGGGCTATTACTTCTGAGGGTTACTTATCTACACATTCCTGGGAATGAGAAGCACCGACCAGATGAGTGTACTTTTACTAGAATGGTGGAACTCTTTGGGATTTCCTCTTCCCTGAATTTGTAGTCATTACCCCCATAAATCTTATCACTGCCACCAGCAGCATACACTTTACTAGCTAGCATACTATGCTGACATTTTGTCACTTCAAGCTATCAGAGTCAAATCACAAATCATTTGAGCTGGAAACAACTTTAGGGGTCATCTGGTCCAATCCCCTAATTTTACAGATGAGAAAACTGAGACCCAGAGAATTGAAGCAGTTTGTCCAAGGAGCCCCCATCATTAAGTGGCAGAGGATGAACCAGAATCCATTGAGCCTTCTAACTACCCAGTTCTTTCTACCGTGCTGTTGATGGACAGACTCAAGAGGTACAGCCCACAAATGCCTGGCTTCCTATTCAGTCCAGCTTCTCAGTGGTAATCAAAGCTGTCAACTTAATAACAAACAATCTACCCTATAAGCAAAAGTAAAGAACTCTTTAAGGATATTATCCAGAGAAGCTTTACACATATGAAATCAATGTGTGTCTAAGCACCATATGTATTTTTATAGCATGAAACAGTTTATCAGGCCATCTAATCTGCCCAGGTGCAGAGTCTGTCTGGCCTGCTACATTTGAAGCCAGGTCATATAATGATTTGACTGTTCCAAATATAGGGCCATAACTAATAAGGCCAGTTTCTGTGTTCTAGTTTCTCAGATGTCAGTGTATGTAAGAAAAACAAATGTGGATTCAGTGCTTAATGATGACTGGGAGCAGGGCAAAGGGAGACAAGCAGGCCATTTGTATCTATATTAATGACTGCTTCTTTCCAAATTTCATCTGAAGTAAACCTTGTTTTTCTTTTGTCTTCATTTACTTTTTTTCCCTCCTTCCTGTGCTTTTTATGCATTGCTACTCTAGAAACTTTTCATGTAATTTTAAAGGTAGTTTTCAGGACAGATTAGAAGTTATCTATACCATAGGCTATCTGGAATTTCCTTAAGCAAGAGCCCAAACAGGTAAATTCGGCTTTGAAAAAACAAAAAAAAAAGAAAAAACTCAAATCTAAGAAATTGGCTATATGCAGGGATAAAATAAAGTATCCCAGTGGGGTGGGGGGGTGAAAATTGCCCCACCTAGTTGGCTTATGAATTGTTTTGTTTGTTAAACTCAATTTTCCCACATGATTATGGGAGATTTCTCCAACCATAAGGAAAGTAGACAGCAACATTATCTAGGGAAAATTTGTTTCACTGAGGAAGAGAAAATAAAGTAATCCAGGCTTCCTGAGTCATTAAGAAATATGATGTCTGATCCTTGGGAGAGATCCCAATAATCATTGCAAGAAGTGGTGCTTGCCCACCTAAGGGGAAAATATTATAACCTGAAATCACATGTAATTGCAATATCTATTGTGTTTCAGCAAAATAGGACCTTTCTTTCTATTTAGAACTAATACCCATTCTCTTTTTCTATGATTCCTTTGCTCCCCAGAAAGTCTGAATATTAACAATCCATCAAAATTAGTTATTTGGAATATAATGGTGATGATAGCTCTTTAAGGTTCACAAAGCACTTTGAATAACTTATTTTATTAGAGACTTAAAACAGCACTGTGACATAGGAAATATAGGTGCTGTTTCTCCTAGTTTACAGAATAGGACAGAGGCTGAGAGCTTTTTAATTTGCCTAGGATTGTGTGGTTGGTAAATGTCAGAGGTGGGGATCAATCCTAGCTTGTCCTGACTCCAGATCCAGTGTCTTTGCAATATGCCTTGCATTCTCCATTTCTGAGATTTAGAAATGTGTACCAGTTAATTCTTAGGTCTTTTGTTTGAAAAAAAAAAATAGTTGTACTCCTAGTGGAAATCTTCACAGACCTTTGGAGATGATGTCATATGCTTTCAGTGGGCTTTTCTAGCATTGCACACACCTGCAGTTAGACCCTACCCTTTTCTCTTTAGAATGGGAATTTAAGTTAAAGTATAATTCAAGAAGAAGAGAAAACAGACCTGTCACTTTCTCTCTCTGTGTTCAAGTGTGTGTGTGTGTGTGTGTGTGTGTGTGTGTGTGTGTGTGTGTGTGTGTGTGTGTGTGTGTATAAAATTAATAACTTTGGACCAACAAGGCTATGCTTAAAATGTGCTCCTTCCAGTTCAGCTGGGCAGCTAAAATTGGGGCATTGGATTATTATTATCATAACTCAACATTCTCTTATGGATAAGAGCAAAGGGTTCAAGTAAAGTTGGGAGGTGTGAGAGAGTGTGGGAAGTGGGGGCAGGGGAATAATTTGATTTACCAGAAGGAAAATTTATATGTATCGTAATTTTACTACAAATGTGAATCAGAGGGAGTTCATGCTTTGAGACAAATTTACGGTTAGCAGTAAGACAAAGGCCTGTTTTATTGCCATATCTTTACTTAATAAATCTTAATTACTATCTCTCCATAAATTAAAGTGTTTAGCATGCTGTATTCTAATCATCAGAGTTGTCAGTATCTAACATTAGTTTCACAGAGTAATTGCCTTTTATGCTTTTTTGAAAAGTACCTTCTTAGCCTTTTATTTTCTGCGTAGTGGAAAAATTGCTAGCTAGGTTTTCAACGAGAAGTCCTCCATTTTAAAATTAGTGCTTGATTTGCAAAAATCTAAATACAAATACAGTGAATCCTTGGATCAAATAGAGGGAAGGCTAGACTGAATTAAAGTAAAGTCTTAGCCTTGGAATAATATTTTTTAAAGAAAATTCAATTTTACTATCTTTTTAAAATTATAAAATATTTCTCAATAGAGGTCCTAGAGGGCTTACTTGAATGAATTAATAACATTTATTTGAAATTAGTAGCATCTGTTTTCATTCCACCAGTTAATATTCCAAAATCCCTAAAGAAAGGTTTATTTTCTTAAGCAGGTTAAAATAAGTCTTCTGTAATATTGCTATACTATTTTTTGCTTAGCAGACTCTTTCTTAATTGATTATACAAAAGTCAACTTTGGTTAAACCCAGGTTGAATCATCACTAATTCCAAAATTTATAGTGTCTGGATTAAGAGAGTTTTCCATTATTTCCAAAGAGATAACTGTGGAGTTCTTTACAAACTTTAAAGCAATATATAAATGTCACAAAATAAATATAAATATTGTTATTATTGTTTTGTCATTTTAATTAACCCTGGGACAAGTAGCTATATTGCTGTTCTTCTATATTCAGTGTTTTTATGAACTGCAACATTCAAATATAAAAAATGAACAATCCCCCAAGCCTCCCCTCGTACCTGGCACATATTAAGAACTTAATAAATGTTCATCGAATTGAATTGGTCAACAAGTTGTTTTTCTTTCACTTGAAATCTTTCCTGGTTCAGCTACCATTGTCTCTTTTGATTGGTGCTATATTGTGGCAGAAAAGGGTGGTGGAGGGTTGGAGGAGAAAGACAGATAGACAGAGGGAGCCTTAAGGTTATCTTTGAACTTGGCTACTTCATAGCCACTGCATTAAACTCTTTCTGAGAATCTCTTTCTTTCTTTCTCTTTCTTTCTCTTTCTTTCTTCTTTCTTCTTTCTTTCTCTCTTTTCTTTCTTTCTCTTTCTTTCTTTCTTTCCTTCCTTCCTTCCATCTTTCTCTCTTTGTTTCTTCTTTCTTTCTTTCTTTCTCTCTTTCTTTTCTTTATTTCTCTTTCTTTTTTCCTTCCTTCCTTCCATCTTTCTTTCTCTCTTTCTTTCTTTCTTTCTTTCTTTCTCTCTTTCTTTCTTTCTTTCTTTCTTTCTTTCTTTCTTTCTTTCTTTCTAAATTCACTCCATTTGGTAAGAGGCAGTGGGAAAAGATGCCTGGGTATTGACAAATAAATCAGCCTGTGACTCAGTGCCCTGCTCTGGCATACAACAAGACCCACCAAAAACATTTTGTTGTTTTTTTTTTTTTAAATAAAGTTTTCCAGATTCTTAGTTGAGTAGAATTGGCTCCTGAGCCTGAGCTGCCACCACAGAGAGCAGGAAATAATGCCCATCAAAATGGAATATTCCCCATGTATGTCAGTGTGGGGGAGAAGCATTTGTTCAGAAGGAGGATGTGAGAAGAGCCGTGTGTCCTGTTTCTGTAGGTTCTCAACAGGAGATGTGTCGAGGCAGCCGTGATGACAGGCCTGGCTCTGAACTGCACTGTAAACAAGAAGTCTTTATTTGACAGAAAGCACTACTTCTACGCAGATCTCCCCGTAAGTAATACTCTGGGATGCGCATCCCCCTCTACCAGGTAGGAGATGGACCAGCCCTACAGGAGGGCTCCTGTTTCCATTGGGGAGCTGTCCATCCCAGCAGGGGCTTGTGCTGGGCCCCAGTGCAGACCGGAGCACCCTGAGGCTTGGCTAGATTGAACACAATTGCCCTGATTGCCGACTCCTTGCTCGGCCTCATGCTTCTGGTGCCTTTCTTGTAATTGAATGGGGAGTAGAAAGAAGCCAATGTTCTCAGATTCATTTCAGACCCAGCATCAGGTGCTAATTGCTTGATAGGATAGGAGTACACCATGTGCCCATTGCATTGACCCTGTAGCAAATATACGATTGTAGCCTTGTAAACATGGTGGTAGCTTCTTTTTCTCCTTTAAGGAACAGATCCTCTAATAGGAACATCTCCCCTTTGCCATGTTTCTGTGATCTCACCATGGGCCAGTAAATAGATATTTGCAATACAGTAAGCAGAGGCTTGAACCCAACTGTGGACCAGAAACCTGAACTCGTTAAGCTATAAATCAAACCCTAGTATTATTCTCTCCCTTCCCTCCCCTCCAAAAAAAATTTAAGTCAACAAATTGATTTTTATAAAACAGCTTACTGAACCAGTCTGAACTGGATTCGATTTCTAATATTACTGAAACCAAACAAAACTGAAATATCAGAATATTCACTCTGTCAACCAGGGACTGGGTGTGTATCCCCTAGACTTTGTAGCAGTCACAGTTCTCTCTGCATAGTAGGTACACAGTAAATATCTCCCAAATGTTGAGTGTGGTTTGGTTTCAGCACAGTAAGCTTGGTTCCCTTCAGATTTAGATCATACTATTTCTGGAGCATGATTTCATCTCATGACATAAAACTGAACTTTAATTGTGGATTGAGGTCTTTTCTGATGGGTAGCATTTCCCCCCCCTCCTTAAAATATGCATTCAGAGCCCAGATTCTCCATCCATCTCTCTCCCTTTTCTGTCTTTCATATTGCTTTCTCTCTTTTGGTGAGGATGAACAGGAACAGGAGGACAACAAAGTCCACTCTGCCACACATTAGCAGTCAATCAGCAAGCAGATATTAAGTACTTAATGTATTAGGTGTAGGAATACATAGAAGAAGAAGGAATAGCAGCTGCCTTCAAGAGGCTTGTAGGAAAACACTCTTTTTTTTATTTTATTTTTTTTTAAAAGCAATTGGGGTTAAGTAACTTGCTCAAGGTTACACAGCCAGTCATTATTTATCTGTGGGTGCTCATTTTCTAAGGCC
Organism: Gymnobelideus leadbeateri; assembly: GCA_011680675.1. Classification (NCBI taxonomy): domain Eukaryota; kingdom Metazoa; phylum Chordata; class Mammalia; order Diprotodontia; family Petauridae; genus Gymnobelideus; species Gymnobelideus leadbeateri. Next base: position 744,733 of record WOXC01001035.1, read on the forward strand.
AGGATCGATCCTGGGTCATCCCAACTCCGAGGCCGGCATTCTTACTTGCTGCGCCACCTAGCCTCCCCATAAGCATTTTTTTTTTTTGCTTTTTCTTTTGGAGGGCAATTAGGGCTAAGTAACTTGCCCAAGGTCACACGACTAGATTTTTGTTTGTGTGTGCATTAAGTGTCTGAGGTCAGATCCGAACTCAGGTCCTTCTGACTCCAGGGCCAACGCTCTACTCACTGTGCCACCTAGCCACCCCAAACACTCGTTTTTAGATGTATTAAAAATAGATCATGCCGGGCAGTCTTGGTGGGGGGCAGAGGGCGGGGAGATGAGGGGAAGTCACTCGTAGTTGGGTGGGTCAGGAAAAGTGCCTTGCCAAGATGGCGCTTGAGCTAGGTTCTGAAAGAAACCAGGTATCCCAGGAGACCAAGTGAATAGGAAGAACATTCCAGGCATGGGGACAGCGCATGTAAAGGCACCTTAGGAGACATGGTGAGAGATATCAAAATGAGAGGTAAGGACTTGTGTGTGATGAATAGCTCGTTCAGCTGAACTGTAGTTTGTAAGGGGGCATTGGTATATAAGAGGGCTGAAAAGGCAGGAAGGGGACAGATTATGAAGAGATTTAGATGCCAAAGAGAAGAGTTTGCATTTGATCCTAGAGACCATAGAGAGCTTATTCCCGAGATAAGAGGGAATTGATTGAGCAGGAGAACAACGTAGACTGAAACTTTAGGAAAATAACTTTGATGACTGAGGAAAGGGTAGATCAGAGTAGAGAATGACTTAGGAAAAGGAGACAAATTAAGAGGCTCTTGCAGTAATCCAGGTGAAGAAAGATGTGCTAAATGGAGAGGAGGAAACCTATTTGAGAGATGTGGTTAAGGTACAGATGATAAGACATGGCCACTGATGGGACATGTAGGATGAGTGAGAGATGGGTCCAGGAGGTCGCTGGTGTTGCTGACCTGGTTGACAAGAAGGATGATGGTTCCCTCAACAGTGACTTTGGGGAAAAAGAAAAACTTCTGTTTGGAACATGTTGAGTTTGAGCTGCCTACTCAATATTTTGAAATCAAAATGAGTAGTTGATGATATGAAACTATAATTTGGAGGGAGACTGGCAGTAAATAAACAGACCTAGGATTCACCTTCATTGAGGTGGTCTTTGATTACATGGGAACTGGTGGGATCACCAAGTGAAAAGGGAAAGTGAGAAAAAGGAAACAACCCAGGACAGATCTCAGGGAAAGAAACACCCACAGGTGGGAGGCTTGAAGAGGAGACTCAGAAACAAAGAGGAGGAGAACCAGGAAAGAGCAGCATCACGAAAACCTGAAGAAAAGAGATTGCCCCAGACGGGGTGTCTATAGTGTCATGAGGTCCATAAGAGTGAGAGTTGAGAAAAGGTGATTGGATTTGGTTCTTAAGAGGGTAACTTTGAAGAGAGCAGTTTTAGTTGGTCATGGGTTGCCGAGGGCTTAAAAGACAGCAACAAGAGGAAGTAGAGGCAGTATGTATAGACAGCTTTCCAAAAGAGAGAGATGCTGTTGGCAGAGTGGATGGAAAATCATCCTCACAAAGCCAGGAAGATGAGTGTATCACAGCCACGGTAATAGCCACAACAGCAATAATAATAGCTTTCATCATCATCATAATATGATAAATAATAATGATGAAGCTTGCTGACATTTATATGGCATTTAAAGTGTACTAGACACTCTATAATTACATATGCATTGTATACTATATATGTTTTATTCATATGTATACATACATATATATTTATATAAAAGTGCTAAGCACTTTATAATTGTGATCTCATTTGAGCCTGACAACAACCCTGGGAGGCAGGTGCTATTATTATCCCCATTTTGCAGATGAGGAAACTGAGGCAGAGGTTAAGTGACTTCCTCAGGGTCATACAACTACTAAATGTCTGAGGCAGAATTTGAACTCTGGTCTTCCTAACAATCCACTGCACTACCTAGCTGCCTCCTTTGACACATACTGGATCTGTGATCCTGGGCAGGTCTCTTCTCTTATCAGTGTGATAAACAGCCCTCTAAGACTCCCTCCGAGTTTCAGAGAAGGTTCCAGTCTGTGTTGGTAGAAAAAATTTACTTACCTGGGAGTTAACTGGACTGATGAAATCACAGGTCCAGTCCTGTCTGCTTTCACTGATGAAGGGTAATGAAGGCTAATGAGGATGATGGGATCTGATGAGGAGATTAAGAGATGGGAGAGATTTGGCCATGTTTGCAGATGGTAGGGAAGGAGCCAGAGAGAAAGGATGGTAGACAGGAGGGAATGGGGCTAAGGGTGAACATCAGGGATTTGACCTTTTCATCAGACTCTAGTAAAGGAGAGATGGAATTAGGGAATGACATCAAGAGCTTTTGAAATGTAGAGTTTGGAAGAGTTGAATGACCATTTGGTTCAGAAGAAGGAATGAATGGCTAAAGTTGAGCAACTTTCTTCCCTTATAAAAAAATATAGATTTTATTGTTATTTTTTATTTTTATATCACCTTGATTTTCCCCCGTCTCAGACAACTCCTCCCTTATACCAAAGACTCTTAAGTTAGGGTTTTGTTTTGTTTTTTTTTTTAAATAATGGATTTCTTTTGTCTCTGGCCTCAATCAGCTCAGGTAATCAAATTTCTTGGCAGCATATTTGAGAGGCTTTTTTTTATTAGTCCTTATTTATGCCTTTATTCTTACGTCAAATTATGTTCATTATTTCTAAGTCCCTATAGTTTTCCACTACATTCATAAACCACAGTATTTTCCTCCATTCCCTCACTGATGGGCACTGACTTTCTGGTTTTTTGCTACCATAAAAATTGCTGCTTTGACTTTTTTGTCACATATCAGGCCTTTGTTTCTTTCTTTGACTTCCTTGGGTGGTGTGTACATTAATGTGATCAGTGGGTCGAAAGATATGAACAGTTTATTCTTACAAAGTGGATTGTTCGGTTATTCACCCTCCACTTTGAAAGTCTTCCTCAGCCAGCTGATCCTTCCAGTCCCTAATAGTTTACTCCTTGCATCTTTCCCTGGAAGCTTGTGCTGATTGGTGTGTTTAAAGACAACTCATTCATTTCACTTGAAAGAAGAGGAGGTGAGGGAGCCTTTGCAGCATCAGCTGGCATTTTAGTTACTATGTGTCACAGCATTTTCTGGCAAGGGGAGCAAGGGAAGCCAGGGCAGGAACACCTCGCATGCTCGGTTAGCTTTGAAGAGCAAAAACAGAATGAGCCTAAATGCTGTAGTGACTGCTGTCGACAGTGTTGAATGCAAGGACCAGAATGCTTAGCTGGCACTGTTTAATAAGGATGGTCTGTCAGGAGCCCAGTAATAAGATGCAGAGTTTAGGCTAATGAGCTAAGTGGAAACAATAAATCCTCCTCTTAGGGTCCTCTGACAGTGGGATTATTGTTATTCCTGAAAACAGCACTTTGGCAGGGGAAATGGGCTACTCCTTGTTTATTGTCACTTGCTGTTTGAGGCAGAGGGTGACTGTGTTTTAATCTTCCTAATGAGAAACTGGGGGAAGGGAAAGTTGAAGACCAGACTTTGCAAAGACTGGCGCACATACGGTGTAGTATGGGTTGGGACAGAGAGGGGGGGTGGTGTAAGCATTTTTTTTTTTAATTAAATGGTGCCACCATTTTGCAAGGTTGAAAAAAAATTCAAAGTGAATGCCAGGCTATTCATTTTTCAACTTGACGTGTTGGGCTAGTGACTGCAACCCATGCTTGCATGCAGGCTGGATACCAGATCACCCAACAGAGGCTTCCCATTGCTGTGAACGGGAGCTTGACTTACAGCCCTGGTGTGAGAGACCGTTGGAGTCCATCGGCCACCAAAACAGTGAGAATCAAGCAGATCCAGCTGGAGCAAGACAGTGGCAAGAGCCTTCACGACAATACCAGGTCCCAGACGCTCATTGATCTGAACCGAGCGGGTAGGCTGGTTCTTCTGTCTTGACTTCTCCTTCCATGTCCCTCAGGAAAAAAACTAAAAGTGCTGATGTTTCTAGAAGCTAAAGACCAAATTTAGAAATTAAAAAGGAGGAAAGAAGAGAGGACTCATGCCCCTTGTTCTTTCTGAGAGAAAGGAGAGAGGAAGGAAGGAAGCTGGCTTTGCTTTACACTTGAGGAAACTGAGTCAGCCACAGGTTGCACAGACCAGCCCAGGGTCATCCAGTTAGTAATCTGAAGTTAGATTTGTACCAAGGTCTTCCCAACTCCAGGCCCAGAGCTCTGTCCACTGTACCCTTAGCATCCCTTAAGTAATCCAGAGTTTCCTTAAGTAAGGCCCAAATGTTTTTATCTGTTGATCACATTGCAGCCTAATATGTCAGGATAAAAAGCTCCAGTTGGGAACTCATCCCATATCTCTTTGGTAGGAGTCGGCCTTATGGAGGTTGTCATGGAGCCCGATATGTCCTGTGGGGATGAGGCAGCGACAGCCGTCAGAGAGCTTCAGTTGATTCTTCGGGCCCTGGGGACCAGCCAGGCAAATATGGCAGGTAGGAGAAGGCAGAAGTGTTTTCCTGTGCTTCCATACCTCCTCCCTCTTTGCTCCCCAATTTTGTCATTACTTTTTGGCCTTGCTTTCCATCTGTCACTACCATCTTAGATGCCTTTTATATCTTCTGACAATCTTTTGTTGTCTTAGGTCTTTGTCTTTGAATTCCCACGCCTTTTCTGTAATAGTAATAGAGACAGCAGAGAGGAAAAGAAAGGGGCATGTGAATAAGAATCATGAGAACTATCTCAGCTTCATGAAGGCCCCCATTTTGTGAAGTGAGATGTTCACCTTTCTGTATGCGAAGATTTTCTAACAACATAAAATAGAGTTGATATTTGCTAATGGCCTTCAGTGTCATGATGTTGGAAGTATTACTGAAATAGTACATTGGAAAAAATTAGGTATTCTCCAAAGGTCTTCAGTTCTTCGAGGATAATTCTTCATTTGCCAAGTTGCATCTTTAGGACATTGAGTAGGTCTGACTAGCATTGGGGATGCATCAATGTAAGCTCAATCTCTTACTTTACCAACCTCATCTTTTTTCATGTAATTTTCATCCATGTACAACTGAAACCAGAAATTAATTAATCTAGAAGAGACATGACATTTACATGGCTTTAAAATTAGGTTAAATGTTGAATTCACTGGAAAATAAAATGTGTAGCAGCCAAGTGATGCAGTGGAGAGAGAGCTGACCCTAGAGTCAAGAAGACCTGAGTTCTGGCATCTCTTTAGATGCTAGCTGTGTGGCCCCTGGATGAGATTTAACCTCTGCCGACCTCGCCTTTATCATCTGCAAAACGAAGGCTGTAATTACACCTGACTCCCAAGATTTCTTCGGGTCAGAAAATGTGGTAATGTCTTTGAAAGTGTTTTGCAAGCCTTAAAGCACGGTAAATGCTATTCTTTATATGATATTTATTTATAATTAATAATATTTATTCAGTATATAATATTTGATGTCATTAGTCCTCTTCAAAAATGAAGGATGAACAACAACATTTATATAATGATGCTAGCTTTTATGATTGTTTATTGTTATTATTAGCAAAAAATAATAATACCAAATTTGGGTGTTTACAGGTTTCAGAGAGAGAGAGAGATCACAGACCATCATCTAAATATACACAAGTTCAGTTTCCTTGGGTATCTTTTCTTCCTTACTTATACTCCTGGCTTGACTTCCTCTTGACTAATTTTTTAAAATTCAATTTTATTTTATTTTCATTTCAGAATTCTCCCCTTTTCCCATCTATTGAGAAAGCAAGAACAAAACCTGTTTTGTAATATCATCAAGCAAAATAGATTCCCACATTAGCCACATCCAAAAGAAAATATGCTTCGATCTGTACGCAGACCCCCACCTCAATATCTGGAGGTGGCCTAGTGGCTTCCATCCCAGATGGTTTGCTGATTTCCAACTGCTTTGTTCCCCCAGCCTTCAACACAAAACTGTCTGAAGGAGCAGGAAAAGAAACAAAAGCTGAGTTGGGGGTGTCTAGTTTTCAGTATTCCACTGCCCAAGCCCCACCCACAGCATTCAAATTTAGGTAGTGATGAGACATCCTCCTGCTGTGCCTTCTTAATAATTAATTCACCAACATGACTAAGCATAACAGTGACTTTTTTTTGAAAGAAAGGTTTTCTCCTTGTTCTGCCCATGAATCCTATTACACAGCAGCTCTTTGGAAATCTGAAGACCTGGGTTCCAATCCCACCTCTGGTCATATAGTAAGGATCCTGTATGACCTTGGGCAAGTTGTTTGCCCTTCCTAGTTCTAGTTTCCTCATCTGTCAGATGAGGCATTTGGACTTGATGACTTCTAAGTTTTCTTGCAGCTCTAGAGCTAAAGTTTTGTCTTCTTGCTCCATGTCCCCTTCAGTCTTTTGTTCTCCAAGCTAAATATCTCTAGTTCTTTCAATTGATTCTTCTCAAGCATGATCTCTAGTTAAAGCCTTGCCCATGATCTCCCTCTTTGGTCACCCTGTCAACATGTGCCTTTTTGTTAATGTCCTTTCTTCCTATGACGTACCACCAAGAACTTCAGACAGCACTCTGCCTCATCTGGTCTGGGACTGTCACCTCCCTCACTCTGGACATGAGGCTTTTTCTTAATGATACCTCTGTTTCTGTTAGCTTTTTGGGCTCTTACTGAAGGCTTTTGACTCAGTTTGAATCTGGAGTCCCCCAAGGCCCCATGTTTTGTTTTGTTTATTCATTTTTGCTTTATTCATGCTTATCCCATTTAGCACTTATGAAGTTGATCATTTGAACCCACATACAGAATTTCACCTCATTAGATTCGGCGTAGCGTTTAGCCTTTAACCCCAGTAACAAATACACACAGTCAAGCAAAATCAATTTCCTCATTAGGTATGTCCAAAAATGTCTCTCTCGCTTCTGCCTGTTGTGTCCATCACTGCTCAGGAGATTGGGAGGATGCTTTATCATTGATTCTCTGGAATCATGGTTAGTCACTGCATTGATCACAGTTCACAAGACTTCCAAAGTTGTTGGTCTTTACAGTGTTATTATAAAAATTATTCTGATTCTTCTCACTTCACTCTGTATCAGTTCTTACCAGTTGTCTCTGAACCCACCACTTACCACTACTACTACTACTTTCTTCCTCTTCTTCCTCTTCTTCTTTTCCTCCTCTTCCTCCTTCTTCTCTTCCTTCTCCTCCTTCTTCATCATCATCATCCATGAGTTTCATGTCAAACTCATAGAAAAAGAGACCATTAATAGGTACATAAGGATCCCTGCAGGCCACTATTTGACTTAGTTTCAAAATATAATGTTATCTATGTTTTATTGTATTTTTGTTTATTTTGTTAAATATTTCCCAATTACATTTTAATCTGTTTTGGACCACTTTTGGGAAGGATGAATGTTTGATACCTGTGCCTTACAGTACAATATATTCCATTACTCTCTTATACCATAATTTGTTTAGCCATTCCCTATTTGGCAGGATCCCCTTTAGTTTCCAGAGCTTTGCTATAGCAAAAAGAGCTGCTATAAATATTTTTATACATATGGGTCCTTTTGCTCTTTCTTTAATCTCTGGAGGTAGAGTCCTAGCAGGAGTCTCACTGGGTCAAAAGAATTTGCACAGTTAAGCATGTTTGGGGACATAGTTCCAAATTGCTTTCCACAACAACTGAACCAATTCATAGCTCCACTGGCAGTGTCTTCTTGTGCCTGTTTTCCCACAGCCCCTCCAACATTTATCATTTTCTTTTTTTTTGTCAGTTTTGCCAATCTGGTGGGTGTGAGATAGAACCTCAGAGTACTTTAATTTAGATTTCTCTACCTGTGATTTGAAACAGTTTTTCACATGGTAGCAACTATTTCTTAATTGAGGCATGATGGCTTTTAGTGATAACCAGGTCCCTTTCTAAACACTAACAAATTATCCACTAATGAGAATTTTGCCAGGAACCAAAGTCAAGCTTATTGGCCTGTAGTTTGAAGAATTTACCCTCCTCCCACATTTTCCATTCTCCAGCCCCCGCCAGTTCTATCCCAGAATCTTTCAAAGGTTACTGATAATCACATGTGATTGCTACTTTAATGCTGTAGGATGTAGCTTGTCTGAGCCTGGTGATTTAAATCCATTGAGGGAAACTGCTACGGGCACTCACTTATCTTGGTTCTCAGCTCCCTCTTAACTTTTCTGTTTGTTTGTTTCCCTTAGAACTGATAACAAATGAAATAAGATCTAAAGAGTTTGCCCTCTCATTGTAGTCACTCCATCCCCCACTTCTTGTCCCTTCTTGGGGGATCTGTCTGCCCATGGCCCAGCTAAAGGCCTGCCACTTCAGGAGCAGAAAGAGTTAACACCAGAACTTTGGTTGGATCTGAAGATGGAGGCATCCCTAGGTTTATCATTCTTTCTCTGATACTTGGAAAGAGCTGGGATTTCACTAGTATGATAATATTCATTCAGGGGATGCAAATCTCAGCCTCTCCACATTCACTGAAGTTACCATGGCCAACAAATCACAGTCAGCTCCTGCTGGACATCCTTAGATGAGTGTCCTTGTGCCTGGGGGAGCTGCTGTTGGGAGGGCAGGCCCATACTTGAAGCCTTTCCTGCTTTCTAAAATCTAACTAGGCTTGCCTTCCGTAGTTCCTGGCCTTTGAGAAAGGATCCAGGCTCACCTCTTTACCATGAAGAGGCATCAGACAAGCATCTGAGAAGAGGATTGATTATCCTTAGTAACTGTTCCTTGGTAACCATTAAAGACTGAAAAAAGCACAGGCACATATGTTTGGAGTGCGTAATTGTGAGCTGCTTTCAGATTTGCTTGGCAGACGAGAAGCTCTCTGTTTTGGAGCAGGAGAATTCTGCTGCTCTCATCTCCATACAGTCTTTTTCCTTGTAGAATGTAAATAAAAAGTGCAGAGTTAGATCGCAATCCAATTATGAGCTACGTGTTAGGTTTTGTGACACTTTAGCAAAGCTACCACTGTTTATTTTAATAAAGTTAGATTCTCCCCAGAATAGCTGCAATTCCTACCCAACCTGTAGAAAAATAAATGGGCCACCTGTTAGCTGAGAAATAGTCCCATCTGGGAACCCGTCATGAGAAAACTGTCGCAGCAAGCGCTCAGCCTGTGACAGCCGAGAGTTCGTGAAACCTCTTTGGTTGTTACAAAGAAGGGGTCATTTTCATCCAGCTTCACTCTTAGCGCAGCGGCCCGGCAACAAGGGGCGATTCCAGTGGGCACTTGGGAAATAGCTGTCTAGAGGCAGAGGGCAGCCCCAGGGTCTTAAGAGTTCCTGGTATTTATTTTCTAAGTCGTGTGGGGCTGCCGCATCTTTCTGTTTCTTCTTCGCTTAGAATAGGGGGGAGCTGTGGAGGGGCCTTCTCTCTGGAGTGGGTTTGTTCAGTGGAAGAAGATGGCTGTGGCCTAGACATTAGACCTGTAAACCTAACAGGAAGAACCTTAGAGATCGTTTCATCCAAATTCTTCATTGTGTAGATGGTGAAACTGAGTTCCCTGGAGGCGAGTGGCCCAAGGTCATAACTACAGAACAGAGTGTGTGTGTGTGTGTGTGTGTGTGTGTGTGTGTGTGTGTGTGTGTGAAAGAGAGAGCAGAAGATAGAGAGAAAGAAAGAGAGAGGGAGAGGAAGGCCATGTAATACTGCATTATTATGTATATTGTACTTGAGATGTACATGTGTTTACACACATGTGTGTATTTAAAGAGGGGGATATAGGGGCGGCTAGGTGGCGCAGTGAGTAAGAGCGCCGGCCTCAGAGTTGGGATGACCCGAGATCAAATCCGGCCTCAGAAAATGAGCACCCACACACAAATAATGACTAGCCGTGTAACCTTGAGCAAGTTACTTAACCCCAATTGCTTAAAAAAATAAATAAATAAATAAAGAGGGGGAGAAGGAGATATTATTACATTATTATGTAATAGATTAAATAAACATTATTATGTAATAAATATCACATTATTATGTGTGATACACATATACATATTTTACATATAAAGAGTGGGGAGAGAGGCTCTAAATTATTATGTTATAACATATAACATGTATTTTTTGTTTTCAGTCGTGCCCCTATTTGGGTTTTTCTTTACAAAGACACTGCAGTGGTTTGCCATTTCCTTTTCTAGTTCGTTTTGCAAATGAGGAAATTGAGGCAAACGTGGTTAAGTGACTTGCCTAGGGTCACAGAGTTAATAAGTGTCTGAGGCTTGGATTTAAGCTCAGTTGAGTCTCCCTGACTCCAGGCCTGGTGGCAGGGGGATATACACACATATGTATAGGGCATGTGTATATGTGTGTCTGTATTTATATGTGTGTGTGTGTGTCTGTCTGTGTCTGTGTCCATAGCTACAAATGCTTATTCCCTTCCTTGCCGTTGCACTGTACCACACCCCCTCAACTTGGCGTGGCCATGCTAACACCTCCATGTTACAGTATTATTAACCATTATTTACAGCTCTTCACAACTTTAATCCTTAAACTTTTAGAAGAGATTCTTAACCTGTGGTCCATGAACTTTTTTTTTAATTTTCACAATTGTATTTCAATATGATTGTTTTCCTCTGTAATCTTAGGTATTTTATTTTGTGCATTTAGAAATATTAGTCTGTGAAATGGTCCATGGTGCACAAAACAAGGTTAAGGGGAAGGGAACGAGCATTTATTAAGTGCCTGCTGTGTACCAGGCACTGTGCTGAGGGCTTCACAGTTCTTACCTCATTTAATCCCTTCCGAGCCTGGGAGGCAAAGGCTATCATTAAACATTTTGCAACCCATTTTATAGAAGAAGAGATTGAGGAAGGCAGAGATTAAGCAGCTTCCCCAAGGTCACACGGCTAATAAGTGTCTGAGGCTGGGTTTGAACTCACAGCGTCCTGACTCGAGGTGTACCGTGCAGTGCTCTATAGAACTGCCATCGTCCTTGGGGGAGGGGAGGCAGAGCCCCTGCTCTAGAAGCTTTTGTATGGAGTAAAGCCCAGAAACCCCTGCCTTTTCTTGTAGCACCAGTGACTAGAACAACATTACACCAGAGTTCAGTTAGTGGTTCCCCTTCTCTCAATCTGGAGCATGTCAAGTGGTACTGCCTTGTGACTCCTTCACCTCTCCAGGGCCCAAACTCTGCTTGTCCTCATGTTGCCCAGGGCTCCTGGTCCTTCCTTCTTGTAAACTTCACATTTGTGATCTCATACCCATCCGGAATCGGACGTGTTCATAACTTGAAATCCTGATGTTAATTATTATTATTTTGAGGACAGGCGAAATGTTGTCCCAGATCCGTTGCCCAGGAAAGGGGAGTGGTATCAAGTTTGATGTCTCTCTGGCCAGTTTCCCTGCTAGGCCATCCAACACTTACTACCCAGATCTTGGGGAAACATTGCACAGCCTGTCATTCTGATACGGGTCCTTGGTTGCTGTTTTCTTCCTACTATGTGGTTGCCCAAGTCTTTCTACTAAAACAAGTATTTAATAATTTAAAAGGAGCCTGTTTCCAAGCCGTTATCACATTGCTGAGTGATGGGGGACTGACTGTGGAAGCATTTGACTTACATGGCCTTTTAGGTAGGGAAAGCACTATATTCTAGTAGATGGGAATTTATATTCCTATTTTTTGTCATTGCTCCTTGGTGTCTCTGTTAGACCAGCCAAAGGAGGAGATCATTCAGTTCTACCAGCTATTAAACAATTCTGGGCAGAAAGAAGAGGGTGAAGCTTTTGGTTAAAATGGGGCACGAGATATTTATTGCTAGAAGCTTTCCATGTTTATTGTAGAATCAGTCAGAGAATGTTAGAGGTGGAAGGGATCTAGCCAGGTCTCTCCATTTCACTAATTCAATTTAATTCAGCAAACACTCACTGAGCCCCTAGGAAGACACTCAGACCCAGGGAAATTATGCGGCTTTCCCAAGGTGATGCCTTGGAATTAGTGGCTATTCACTTAGTCTTGCCTGCCTTTGATTAGAATATTCATAGAACTCCTCTTTGTGAATCAACTGTGGAGCCACAAAGGAAGCCAGTCTTAGGACTTTGTAGTTGAAACCTATACTCCAGAATTGCATCTCTGAGCTCAGATGGACCAGGTCAAATCTGGAGAACTGTTCACTTAGCATACTCTTCTGACTTATACTTCTGCCAAGGGTTCCCTGTGGAACATCTGAATTTAACTTATATTTAGGTCTCCACAAAAAGGTAAAAGGATCCTCAGCTCTCATGCAGTCAAACTAACAGCACATCATCATATACAGGACAGAATTTATTTCTTCCAATAGAAGTGCAAAGACTTGCACCCAAGCCCATAAACAGTGAAAATAACTTCTCTTTCCTCTTTATTGATACATACCTTCCATAAGAACCCCTAGAGAGGCCACATGGAGCAGTGGAAAGACCATGGCACTTGTCATCCTGGGGCCTACCTCTGAAACAAAACTCACTCTTTTCTCCCCGCCCCTCCTCCCCAAACCTTCTACTGACCTTTCCTATTTCTGTCCAGTCGCCTGAATTCTCAGCCTCATTGTCATCTTTGACATCTCCCTTTCATCCGTCCCACATACTCAATCACTTGTCAAGTCTTATCAGTTCTTCCCCCACAACATGCTTTCCTTCTGTCCCCTCTCGTAGCCAGTATTCCATTTAAGGCCCTCATCACCTTCCATATGAACTTTTGCAAAAGCTTCCTGACTGATCTCACAGCCTTAGGTCTTTATCCTCTCCAGACCATCCTTTACACGCTGCCAAAGCAATTAAAGCATACATCTGACCGTGTCACTGAGTCGCTCAGTAAAATCCAGTGACTCCCCATTGACCCTGTAGTAAAACACAGAGTCTTTTATTTGGCACCTAAGACCTTCCACTGTATGTTATGCCTCCCCATACGTTGATCCAGCTGAACTGACCTTACTTTTCTCCCTCCCTAAACATTCCATCTCTCATCGCCATGCCTCTGCACAGGTTATACGCCACCACCACCCCACCTCCCAGAACGCATCCCCTATTCACCTCCACTTCTTAGAATCCCAGTTTACTTCAGAGTCCATCCCTGGCAGATGTGACTCCTTTCCTGATTCCCTCAACTCCTGGTGCCTCCCCCACTCCCAAATCACCTATAGTTATTTTTATTATGCTTATACATGGATATCTCCCTAAATAGATAAGCCTGTAAGCTTCCTGCAGGCAAAGATTGTTTCTTTTTTTTTCTTTTTTTTTGTATCCACAGCTACCAGCACAGTATCTGACATAACATTTACTCAGTAAATTTTTGTCTATTGAATAATTGGTCTTGGGAACAAAGGGAAGAATAAAGGAGAAATGGAATTGACACTTAGGGTAGATGCATGAGTAAATAATAAAGGACAGCAGAGATAAAGTAGAACTCCTTAAATCCTGTTTTGCTTTTGGTTTCAGTGTTAGAATGATCTTTAGGTAGGAAGGATGGAACAAGAGTGGTCACTAGTGAATTGAAATCCAAGACAACTGAGGGGATGACAAGGAACCCAGTGACTCTCAGTGAGTATCAGGGCCCTGAAAAAACTTGGAGAACTGATTGCTGGACCACTTTCAGTGATCTTTGAAAAATTGGATAATCGTGGGGGCCACTACAGAACTGAAGAAAATATCCGAGTGTCCACAAAAAGGTCAGGAAAGGTGTATTGATTCTTCAAGCTGTCAGACAGCGAGCCTGACCTCAATTCCAGGAAAAATGTGAGCATGCATTATTAAAAGGATGATTTGTGAGCACTTAGAAAGGGAGAGTGCAGCGTGTCAGGTCAGACTAATGGCATTTCCTTTTTTGATAGAGTTACTAGACTGATGGAACAGGGAAATGACCAAGGTGTGGTCTGTCTGAATTTTAGCCAAGGATTTACCCAAGTCTCCTGTTTTATCCCTTCGGATTAAATGAAGTGATGCCTTTAGACCCAGTTGAATAACTGGACACAAGAGTAGCAGGTGATGGTTTGGGGTTAATCTAGAGACAAATCTTTAGTGTAATGCTGACAGGCTCTGTCTTCAGGTCTATTTTCTTCATCTTTTTTGTCATTGACTTGAATGAAGGCCATATGTCAGGTGTGTCACTTGCACATGGCATGGAGTCAGTAATGATAACTAGTAAGGTTAATTTGGCATGTTCTACTTGATGCTCTTGTACAGGACTATACACAATGGGTATGGGTTACAGGGAGGCCACTTTGGGGTCAGCATACAGAAAATGTTCATAATGATTAGTGCTGTTCTCAGTTGAAATGGGAATGGCAAATTCCCTGATCACTGGAGGTCAGCACCTAACCATTTATCAGAATGTTATGGAAGGTGTTCCTGGTTGAGTCCATCTAAATCTACAATTCTGTGATCTGTAAAGCCTATGGATCCTTTTCTCTTAATGCTTTTAAATACCTAAAGTAAAAATCTGTCAAATCACAAGGAAAATTAATTATATTGAAATCATGATCTTTTTTTTTTGGTCCACATGAACAGCATCTGAGAGTTTCACTTGACCACAGATTGCATATAGAATAAAGCCAATTTGTAGTCCTCCTTAAACTTCCAGTGTGACCTCTAATGAGTGTTTTCCAGTGTGGGGATGTGTTTTCCAAGAGAAGAGCTATAACTTTGTCACATCACTGTTATTTTTGCCCTGTGGCATAAGGGTCTTCCTAGTTTCATCTGGAGCTTGGGAATCGGTTACATTCTTGCCTCACCCGGTCTGTAATGTGTGAGTGAAGATAATTCCCACTGTTAGTAGAATGAACTGAGCAGGACTCCAGGTGATATAACTTAATTTGATTAAAAGTATTTTGTCACTGCTGAACAGAATGTCTCCTTGTGTTTGACACGGTATTTGAATCCAAGCTAGCAAACACAGGTCACTAAATGGTTCTTCTCAAACACTACATCAGTGTAGTCCTTTCCAGGATAGGCTGAAGTTTGTGCTTTTCTCTCTTCCATAATAGGATTTTTAATCCTGGAAGAAGGTAGTATTTTTTCAAAGTCAGTTAGGTGGCCTCACCCCAGAAGTCACATCGCAGACATTATCAAGATACTGTCGTGATAAAAAGCCTAGGACACTTTGCACACTGTCTGCCATGAGTTTAATGAATCTTCGGTGATTCAGATCTCAGGTCTGTCTGTTTTCTGTTCAGTTGATAGTGTGAATTGAATTGAGTATCTGCCAAGTGTTCAGCAGTATACTAGTTAATGGAAACCCTTTCCAGGGGTTTGCAGTCTGGTAGGAGGGACAAAATTTAAACACAAGACTCACCCACTAGTGAAGGATCAATGCAGAACAGGATATACACAAGCCCTCAGTTGTGTGGCATATATTGTAAGAACTTTAAGAATGAGTAGAGTTTCAGGAGCCATCGGTGTGAGCCCAAGTATTGAGGAAAAGGCTCCAATGAGGAGGCAGCATTTGAGCTGGACCTTAAAGGATGGGTTGGATTTGAACAGTAGGAGAAAAGATGCAGTGCATTCGAGGCAGGGAACACGTGTGTCAGGGAAGGGATGCATTGGTTTACATCGGACCAGATTATGGAGGACGTTAATGTCAGGAAGAGGATTGACTCGAAAGGCAAAAGGGGAGCTATTGTGTGTTTTTTGGCGACGATAGTATTCATTTATTGGCTATCTGCAGGCTAAGTTAGAAAGGAGGGAGACTGGAGGCAGAGGACATTGTATATGCCAATGAGAGTATAGGCTGTAGTGGTGACAGCAAAGGGCCGCCAAATAGATACATTTGGAAGGATGGACAAGGGAGATTTTGTGACAAATTAGAGAAAAGGGACAAAGAAATAGGGGAAATCACATGAATCAGACCTTTCTAGCTGACGATAAATGCCAGAGCTGGGAGGGAGCATTAGTTTGGGAGAGGGAAGATGTTGGAAGGAGCCTTGGATTCTTTACCTGAGTGGGAATCTCTTCTGTTACTTTCTGGGCAGCAGGATAACCTCTATCCAAGCGCCTCCAGGGATGGAGAACTCAGTACCTCAGTGAAGAAGTTCTGTATGAAATCTCTAATTAGAAAGGCTTATTACCCCACCACACAGGAATTACCCCGAATATTTAGTTGATAACTTCAGTTACAGTACAGACATTTCCAAGTGACAGCAGTAAAACAATGATATTCAATGGGAATTTGGAAATATTTAATTTGAGTACAGGTTAAAAAGTATGGCTGGGGAATCTCGTTAAGGATTCACCATTTTGGAACTAGAAAGGACCTTATTATCAGTATAAAAGTGATAGACAAAGCCTTTGGAGTGAATGAACTCTTTGAGAGAGAAAATTATGGAGGGAAAAGACCAAAGGACCATGGAGTGAGTGAGTTCTGCGGCATACTGACTGGGAGGTGACTACACAAATGGTCTGAAATGTAAATACTTCAATACTTAAAGGATTTCACCTTTTCAAATATCCATTCCCTCTATCCACACAGATCATGATCTGTTTATCAAAAGTCTTCGTGAGCTGTCATGACCAAAAACAAAAAGAGAGACCCACCTGGTCCCTCCCACCCCCAGCTGCAAACCTCACCTCAGGCTTGTACTCTAGGCTTTTCCAGCTTGGTGGAACCCCAAACTCACGCTGTAGCTGCATAACACTGGAGAATCCAAGGGCATTTCTACACCACAATAAGACATCAGAAGATCCCAATGTTGCCTGTAATGACAGTACTCCTTCCAGTCAATAAGGCTCCTTGCATCTGACTTCTTTCCAAAATATTTTCTTTAGAAGTATCTATATTATGAGCATATCAAAAGAGGGCAGAGTAAGATGTATTTGAAGTGAAGGATCTTTGAAAAGAAAAACATACAGTGTTCATTAAGTGAAAGTTTATTCTTGTGTGGTTAGGGTTTTATGGGGAAGGAGGGGGAAGGGATAGGCATGACAACACAGTCTCCAGTTTCTGCTTTTTCTTGGCAAGGAATTCAGTTGTACTTTAGATTAAAAAAAATGTTCTTCCTGAGGGACCTGGTAAAATGTATTTCATTAGTCAGCACATCACAACACTGCTACTTAGCAAGCTACTTTTTTAATTAAAAAAAGAAACTAACAACAAGAAATTCAGCTTTCCTTCTCTTTCCAGTTGTGGCTATAAATACAGATGAAGGGTAAAAATAGAGACTTGGTGCTGTGCTGCCATAGAGTGAGGGGAAGATGGGACTGTTTCTTATCCTGATCCCTTTTCCTTTGGCTCAAGATTTTACACCCCTCCACTCCCTAATAGGTTCTCACAGGCCTCCCCACAAATCATTTGGTTGTGTTTGGCTCCCAGAAGAGCAAAGAGGAAAAAGATAACAAGAGTTTCAGGATCAGGAAGGCCCTCCCATAAGGGCAGCAGCGCCCCGCCCTGAGCCTACAGTGCTGAATACTCTCCTGCCTTATGGGGCCATCTTTCTGTTGTCAGGGAATGCATGCAGCCATCAAGATGGGCCCAAAATCTTACTTGTTGAAGGAGGAGATTATTACAGTAACATGAAGGAGGGAGAAAATGAGGAGGGTTTCTGGCTCTCGCCCTTGAGCTGTAAATTCTCAAGGACTCTCTTATAAATCTCCCAGAATCACTGTGAAAAATCCACATTGTATTGGAGAGCAGTGTAGAGCTATCAAATAGTAATTTCTGAAGGGTTCCCCCCACCCCCCCCAGACACTCTGGGGGAAAAAACTGCAGAATAAAACTGCAGAGTAAATCTCCATCTGAACAGTGTTGTTTTTCTTCTTTAGTACAAAGGAAGTCAGATTTGCTTGTCCTCCCCACCACACATCTCTCTACTTTCCCTCCGCCTCTCTTTACCGTTCTTCCTGTCTCCTCCAGCACTCTCCTCGAGTTCTCTATTTCTCACTCATCCTCCTTCCCTTATTCTTTCTCTCTCCCTTTTCTACTTTTCTCATTTTTCTCCCTCATCCTCTCTCTCCTCCCTCCTCTCCCTTCTTCCCTCCTCTTTCTCTCCCTCCTCTTCCTTCTTTCCTCCCTCCTTTCCCTCCCTCCTTCCTCCCTCCTTTTCACTTTCTTCTCCCTCACTTTCTCCTTCTTTCTCTCTTCCTCTCTTGATTTTTTCTTCCTCTCTTTCTCTTTTCCTCTCTCTCCCTCCCTCTTTTTCTTTTTCTCTCCCTCACACACACACATACACACACACACACACACGCACACACACGGTGCACATACTGCCTCTAACCCTGTGACTCTTCCTCCTTGAGTAAACTTTCTTGACTCTGCCCTTTCTGAGGAAATTTACTGAAGGATACCCAGAGCTAAATGCCTATTTTAAAAGTTGTCAACACATAGTGGCATGGAAAAGGGGAGTTCTGGTTACCAAGGCTACAGATGAGTTTTTAAGAAACCATCTTCCTCCTTCTTCATCCCCCAGATGGACGTCTTATATAAACCCACTTGCAAGTTACGCATGGTTCACATTGCCATTCCACTTCCATTATGTCACACACCTCATTGGGCCAGGGTGATTTGAAAGCTTGTCTCTTTTCTCGTTCCAGAGGGCCAGTTGAGAGTGGACGCTAACGTATCTGTGCATCATCCCGGGGAGCCTTTGGGAGTTAGGACTGAAGTGAAGAATCTCAACAGCATAAGATTCTTGGCCAAAGCAATAGGTAAATGTCATGTTACTCCTCAGTTTATGGTTTTCCAAGTAGACTGCCTTGCAGATTCATCATGGGCTGGCCAGATTTGATTTTATTTTATTTTTGCTCACTTGGTTAAAAGATGTTTCTTGCTTCTTCTCCCTTAGAACACAGGCTCCTTAAAAACAGGTGATAGTCATGCTTTGTTAGTCAGTAGGTATGCATTAAACAGTTTCTGTGTATATGTCAGGCACTGTTCTGAGAAAGGCAAAACCATGATCCCTGCCTTCAGGGGGCTGCCATTCTAATGGGAGAGACAAGCATGAAAAAATAACTGGATGTGTATTAAGATATATACAGAGTAGACTGGAGATCATTTGGCGGGGGGGCATGAAAGGCCTCCTGCAGAAGATGGGATTTGAGCTGAGTGTTGAAGGTTCCCAGGGAAACCCTGAGGCTGAGGTGACAGAGGAGTGCCCCAAGCATGAGGGACAGCCGAGAGGAAAGGCATGGATGGGGATGGGAGAGAGAGGGTGGCCTTTGTGGAATAGCACTTAGGTCATTGTAGCTCAGTCATAGAGCCAGAAGGCTTCGGTGGAATCCAGGTAAAAGACAGTCTGAAGTAGGGTAGTGGCTGTGTGAGTGGAGAAAGGCATGTACACAAGAGATGTTGAAAAGGTAGATTCATTATGGGGGTCTGATGAGTAATAAGTGCATAGTAACTAAAGTAACACAGTGTTTCTAATACACATTCTTACTTGCCAGTCAGAAATGGATAGCTGCAAATTCCAAAGTGGCACAAAGGTTTCAGTCCATCCTGATTTGGGTCAGTGCCTCTCCTAAGCCCTGGATCAGCTTAAAAAAGTGCCCTGAGTTCCTGCCTTGAGATGTTTTTTCCTACTTTCCTTTCCTTTCCTCCTGAGATGGGGAAAAAGAACTGGGGGTTTGGGGCGGGGGGGGGGCGGGAACCATGTTACTGGGCCCTTGTTCTTTTGTTTATTTTGATAAATGGAGACAGTGAAGAAGGACCTGGAGTGGTCAGTCACCATATCTGTGTTCAGGAAAGTGGCACTTGAGATTCAGGCTGGGTGAGGACAAGAGGAAATGGCCCCACTGGAGCTATAGGATGATATTCTCAGCAGTTAAGGCTCAGGAAAGAGCATTTAGAATCCTTTTGGTCTGGTCCCTGGAGACCTCAGTCCTCAAATGTGCTGTCGTAGCCAAAATAATCAACAGAATTCTGGGCGGTACCAGAGAGAGCATTAGAAGCAAAAGAGAAAATACAGTCTCAGCCTCCTATAAATTCCTAGTTCATTCAGACCTGGGATTCCATGTGTGGTTCTGGGCTATAAATGTTTAAAGAGACTTAATAGACCTGGAAGAAGAGTTCAGAGAAAAGCATTTTAAAATGATCGAGGTGGTACAGTAGGAGTAGGGGGTGAGGGCAGACAAAGAGATCGGGCGCTTCTGTCTGCAAAGTCAGAGTCTGAAAGTGGAGCAGATCCAGATTATAAAGTAATAAGGGATGTGGGTAGGGTCGAGTTTCCAGAAGAGAATGAAAACTTGAAAGAAGGAACTTTATAGTAAATGAAGGAGAAAATTTCCTTTACCCAGAAGGGGTAAACTTGGAAAACTCCAAGGACCAGGATGTAGTAAAGGCAGAAAAATGAAGGCGATTCCAGAAAGGGTGACATGAATTTATGGATCAGTCAGTCAGTCAGTGAACTGACATTTATTAAGCACCTACAATGGCTCTCAACCCAGGCTCCTCCAACAGTGGGAAATAGGGGCAAGTGATAGCGGATGATATAGCATGTAATGTATGCCAGGCTCTTTCCTTAGATGATCTCATGTGAGCCTGACCATAACCCCATGAGGTGGCTGCTGTTATTTGGCAACCCATTTGGCATCATACAATTGGGTGAGATTTGAACACAGATCCTCCTGACACCAGCACATTGTAGAATACTGTACTTTTACAAATCTCGACCTGACACAAAGCTGTTATTATGGATATAAAAAAATTATTTTGATCATGAAACAAATCCAAAGCTGGATTTAAATCCCTTATCCAACATTTCACTTTGTATTTGTGCATATGTGGACAAGTAAGTCATTTTATCTCCCTAGCCTCAGATCCATGCTAGGGATACTAGAGGTAGTATCCCTCTAAAATACTACCTGCAGCATGCCCCTCATGCAAGTTTTCTCAGGCTCAGATAACTTAAGTAAAACATTTTGCAAACTTTAAGGAGCTATACATATCAAATGTTGTTTTATTTTAATGTGTTTTCAAGGAGCAGGAGTGAGGGGACATTTACCTATCTTCTCAGGCTGATCTTCCATGAAACATACATTGGTGCCATTACAGAATTTTGGAACTGGAAGGGAACCATTCCTTGGCACAGGGACATTAGATAGAGCAGACTTTTAGTAAGGTTGAACCACCATTTGAGAGGTGTAGACCTCTGAGTCAGATAACCCATGGGCTCTAGTTCAGGGCTCTTAATCATCAGGGCCTATCTAAGCTCCTCATTTTTTCCTCTTTCTCCTCCCTCTTACAACTTTTTAGCCAGCACCTTGCATCAGGGAGGACAAGGTAAAGAAGAAAGATGGACACCAATCAATGTTGTTACTTCTGTGTAGCTCAGATGTTTTTTAATGGGACTTGTTATCAGAAACCTGTTATCAGAAGGAAGTCTGGGAAATTACATTCAGATTTCAGTTAACCAAGACTTACCTTTGGGCTAGAGTTGGGGGGGAAGCCCATCATATGTCGTGAAATAATTAGTGTGGTAATCTTCTTCCTTGTGATACTTGGGCATAATTAAGGTTTTTTTTAAGGTTCTTTCTAATTACTGCCTTACTGGCAGTGGAAGGTGTTAGTCAGAGAATTTCTAGTGTGATCCCATGATAGTATATCATCTTGTTTCTCTTAGACTATGAAATTCAGAGACAGATTGAAGAACTTCAGAATGGAGGAAAAATTCTGAATGAAACACGAGCATTTGATGAGAAACTTGGGTGAGTTTGTGTTGAAAATCATTAGAGGGGGAAAGAGTCAGTGGGGGAAGGGGAGTGTACTTTTTGGGTCTGACCAAGTAACCCAAATGTCTGTGCTGAGAATCCAAGCCCAGTGGGAAACATGACTAGGCTCCCCACTCCCTGGCATCAGAAGCTTCAGGTCACTGTGCCTCTTGATTATCAGATGGGTCTTAAAAATATACCCGTGGCCTCATGACCCCTAACCCTAAATGTGCACAGGATCTCCTGCTCTTTTTCTCTTCTTGGTATGTATTTCTGATTAATAAACCCTTGCTTCCGCCCCCGTCCAGTACCTTGTACTCCTTCACTGCTTTATTTTTCTCATCTAGTCTCTTCCTTAGCCCTTTGCTTACTACTCTGATTTTATAGCCTCCATCTTGTATAGACCAACAGACTTGCTCTTCACTTTTTCTTGCATTTTCTATTTAGCTCACTCGATTCTTTGGCTTCCCATTTTGAAAAGAAGGCCATATAAATATTGGCCCTTGGTCCAGGAGGCTAGGAATGAAGAAAGCTGGAATTCTGAGCTGGCCATTGGAGAGGAACTGGTGGCACCAGAGAGTTATCTCTTTAATATTGACTGCCCTCTTTATTTTTGTGCCAGGTGTACTGTGTCAATGAGGGATAAAGAAGGAAAGCAAGACTACCGGTAGGAAACATCTCTCATCTCCTAATACTCTGATATATTTGGGATTTGGTTCCGTTGTGCTGGATTTACCCAGAAGCAATGACTTCCTGATGTGCCTTCTCAGTCTTAGTAGATACAGGGCATCCCAAAAGTCTTAGCATGGTTTAAAGGCTGGGTAGCTTAAAGCTTCACTAAGACCTGAAGGCTGCCTTATGTATACTAAGAAGGGTTCCATGGCATGATGCAAAACAGAGAGCTGGGCCTCAGAGACCAGAAGCTCATAAGACATGGTTTCAAACCCTTTGTCCACTAGACAGTGGCTTGGTGCCCCTGGGCATTTGTTTTAACCTCTCAGGGCCCCACACAGCCCTCAGAGCTACTGATGTGCCCTGGTAGAGGGAGCTTCCCCAGCAGGGCAGCTCTCTCCCTGAATCAGAGAAATCATAGGTCTGGGCAGCAACAACTGAGAGCTGCCTCATAGGTCACTGAGTGAGTGACCTCAGGAGCATAAAAGAGAGTTATTTTATTGTAGTCCAAGTTGATGAAAAACCTGCTTCCCTGTGGTCATCTAACAGAGACTGGGACTCTGGCTCTCGGGTTCCTGTGTGTTCATGTACACGTTAGAACTCCTCTGAGGCGCAGGGAGGAATGTGATCAGTGGAGTTCCTTTTTTCCCCCACTCATGATAGCTTAATGTCATTCCAAAATTTTTCAATATAAATGTGCTAATTTGTGAAATAATGGGCTAAAAAGCCCATGCAAGTGAGTCTAGAATGGGGTCCAGAAAAGCCTAGTAACAAGTCATGTGTAATATGACTGGGGATTGAGCTGTTGGAAGTTTCCCTAGGTTTTTGCTTACTGCACAGCAGATGAAGACCTGTGTTCACACCCTTCCTTGTGTGATTTTGGACAAGCTTCTTCATTTCTGTGAGCCTCAGTTTCTTCATCTGTAAAAATGAGGGAGTTCAGCTGTGTGTTCTTGTTAGGTCATTTCTGGTCCTTGATCTGTGATCCTATAAATGTGCCAGAAGGTTGGTGCTGCTGTTATCCATGGGTAAACTTAGTTTTCACAGAGTCATAGAGCTAGAAAAGACCTCAGAAACTATCTGTTCCAACCTTCTGATTTAATAGATGAAAAGTCCAAGGCCCAGGGCAGTCACAGGTGACTTGCCCAGCATCACACATGTAGTATCAGGAGCAGGGTTAGATCCCAGAGGCTCTGCTTCCAGTACCAGTCTGCTTTTTACCATGGGGAATGGCAGTCAAGGGTTAGGCTGGAGAGGAAGGGTGAGGACACAGATAGGGCCAGAAGCCCTCACCCCCAGGGAGCACTTCTTTGTTTGCAAACCAGCAGATGTGGCTGTTCTAATCCCAGCGGTCTTTTGGGCTAGGGGCTGCCTTCTTTCTCAAAACCATTTTGTTCTGTGATGTTGCTGCCCATTACTCTGTTTACTTTCAGTGTCTCTCCAAGCATGGCAGCACTACTCTCTGCTCTCTAGGGGATTCCATCAAGACTTCTCAAGTTAATAGCAGGAAATATCAGCCAGCACTCACCAACGCAGGCAGTCCTCTCTTTGACTTAGATTCCCAGCACCCATCAGGCATGGAGGTGATGGGTTGCTTCAACCTTTCATTTATGACTTTAGAGCCCCTCTGTTCTGTATCAGCCTTGCTTTTATAAGCTGTTTAACCAGCATGGTTAGACAGAAAGAATGAAAGAGACAGAGAGTTTTTCTGTTTATCAAAGACAGAGGGAGGGAGAGACAGACAATGAGGACATTCTGCATGCCTAAGATAGGGGATCTTCTGGCAGGAACACTTGAACCAGTCATAAAATTTCCACATTTTAAAAGCTCAAAGCCCCGTCATTCCTTGTACCCAAGCTAGTAGCTGATTTTGACTTTAGAACAACAGACACATTGATGATGATGAGTTCTTGGGAGATAGGGACACTTGATGATCTGGAATGCTTGATGGTGGTCACACACATGCAGCGATGTCCTTACTGTAGAATGGGGAACTGGCCTGGCCCTGGATTCATTAGCATGGGAAACTTCTTGGAGGGAGAACTCCCCTTCGCCAGTCAACGCAGGCCAGCACCTTTTTTGCTACTTCGTGCCTTAGAGAGTTGTCAGAAGCAACAAGAGATTAAGTGACTTGCCAGGATGTGTCAGAGGCAAGGCTTGCACCAATTCTGCCTGGGCAGGCCCACTATCTCTCCACTGAGTAATGCCACTGTGCCTCAGTGTTCTCATCTCCCTTTTGTTATTGTTATTTCTCATGAAAATTGAATCTCCAGATCAATTCCTATGTGGTCTCTTCCTTTTGCCTAGGTTCATGCCAGAACCCAATCTTCCCCCATTGATCCTGTATGATGCCGAGTCCCTGCCTGTGGCTGCAGACCCCCAGCAAGTGGTAAATATCGATTGGATTCGAGAGAGACTTCCTGAGCTCCCCAGCGTGACCAGAGGCAGGCTTGTTGAACAGTATGGGATTCTGCCTGAACACAGCTTCGCCCTATTGGTAGGTCTATTGATCAGTTGCTAAAATAAACCTGACTGCATCTGGTTTTAGCAGTTGAGAAAACACTCTTTGAGAAGTCACATTAATTGGCTGTCAGCTTTTATGTCCTTGGCACTAGGAGCATGCCAGCAGATTTCTTAGATTTTCCTATAGATGTTTGAGAAGGCCAAGGAATAACCCTTTTTCCCCTCTGTGAGGGCAGGAAACTGGAAAATTTCTAGCTTTGTGATTATTTCTCCCCTGTAAAAATGGTCAATTGCGAACATTGTGCAACCAGGCAACCTCACATCATAGACAAGCCTCTCCCAGGTGACTGGAGCAGAGAAGAATATCACCGTCTACCCAGCATTTCTTGGTGTCTCAAACCATGGCAGGGTCTACTGAGATTTTAAGTTCTCAAAAGCCAGCTCTTTATTTTCCTGAGTGCAGATAGAAAAAAAAGATGAATTCCAGTGGCCATTATGGATTGTGACCTACGGATATTAGGGCTGGGGAAATCAGGAATCCATTTAAAGGAGTTGTTCCTGGCTCCTCTAAAATTTTGCTTTCGTCCCTTTCAAAAGTCAGCTACAACTTTTGTGCTCTCTTGTATTTTGTCTGCCATGCCTTAGGAAACTGGTTGATGTCTAGAGGATGGCATCCAGGATGGTGAATGGCCTTGAGATGCAATGTGAGGATCAGTCAAAGGAACTAGGAGGGTTTGGTGTAGAAGGAAGGAAGATTCACTAGGGATGTAATAGCTGTGTCCAGTTATGTGAAGGATTATGTTTGTCGTGCGTGGCTCAGAGAGGAACTAGAAACTAAGGGAGAGGGGCAGCTAGGTGGCACAGTGAGTAGAGCTCTGGCCCTGGAGTCAGAAGGACCTGAGTTCAGATCCGGCCTCAGACACTTAACGCACACACAAACAAAACCTAGCCGTGTGACCTTGGACAAGTTACTTAACCCCGATTGCCCTCCAAAAACCAAAAAAAAAGAAAAAGAAACTAAGGGAGAAAGTTGTAAAGAGACAGGCTTAATGTAAAGAGAAATGTCGGGACAGAGATCTACAAAAATGCAATGGGAAGGTGTGGCTGCCCCCTCACTGGAGATCCCCAAGCCACCCCTGGATGACCCACCACAAGTCAGGCATATTGCAGAAGGGTGTTTTCTTCAGCTGTGGGTTGAATCAAATGGCCATTGAGATCCTTTCCAACTCTGAGAATTAGTGTTTCTGTAACTCATCTTCTCTTTGCAGCAAATTCCATTGGTGAATTTTCTGTCTTGGTATATGTATAGGGTTGTCACAGTGGTTTCCTGGTTGTCTGAAAAGGGGTGAGCATGCTCCTGACAAATGGTTCTCCTTTTGAGAAATTGGATGTGAGACATTCTCTTACTACAGCTGTGTCAAAACCTAATGAAAATCTGAACTCCTATAGCTTTACTGAGTTAGTATTAAACATTTGCAGGGTTTAGAATGAACATTAAAATGCCAGCTAGACACTGACATTCTTTAGAATTACATTTATGTGTGTATCTCTACACACACACACACACACACACACACACACACACACGAGCCCCCACTTCCTCATCCATTAATGAGCTACTTTGCATAGTACTTGGAGTTTCACAGATTAAAGACACAATTTTAGCACAAGTAATTATTGTAATCATAATTTATATAGCACCTCTTATCCTGAAACAGCTTAAATCTCTCAAATATTTTTCAGAGATCGATTTAACTAAATTGAGTTTCTGCCAAGCCTATCCTTCCCCATCATCCTGCCGCCCAGATTTCTGGCCAAGCTGAATGAGAGTTCTCCATTTTCTTACATCCTTGCTAACTGACTAGGATGGGAGGGAAAAGGGGACAAGATTCTTCCTCATCAGAAGCATTGATTACTTGTCTTAATTTGGCACTGCCCCAGCTGGACAAGCAGGCCTTTTAAGATAATGTAAGACAGCTAGGAATTGATACATCGTTTCTTGCCTGTTCCCAACATTGTGATTTCTGAGAAAAATGCCAGTGTATGTCTTATGCTCCCTCAGTTAGCTTCTTCCTTAGGAGAAAAGGCTTTGAAGGTTGACCAGCCATATCAAGAATGTGACATAAACCATTCATTCAGTCGTTCATTCCATAGTAAGTAAAGTAGGGCAAGCATTCTACTGATTATGGAGTTGCAGATTTTTTTTTTTTGTATCTACCCCCAAGAGGCTTACACTCCATTGAGTTATACAACATGAACAAGATACATACAAAATAATTTCTTGCAGGAGGGGTGGGGATCAGAATAGATGGACCAGCATGAGAGGTATGTGGCACACACATGTGCCAACCTTTGAAAGAAATCTAGGATTCTACCAGGGGAGAATGAGGAAGTACATTCCAGGCATGGGAGTTGGGGAGATAGTGGGTAGTGTCTAGCCACCTTCAGGTACACAGCCTGCATGCATGTATTTGTTCTCATTCGTTCTTTGGGCACCACAAGAGTCAGATTCTCCTTTGATAGTCTAAGAACTGGGTTTTGAGAAACGTAGCTTTCTCCAATTTTAATCCATCAAATCCCAGACTTGTGATTTGTGTCTGCTTACTATAGAAGCATGTACATGTTTAGGGCAGAGGGTCGGGTTGGGTTTTTATATATATGTGTGTGTGTGTGTATATATATATATATATATATATATATATATATAAACCCATATATATATAATCAGCACATAATACATAAACTCTGGTTGGTGATATGGCCATCTACCGGCATTACAAACCAAACTTCCTCACTCTGACATGTCCACAGATATTAAGGGTGAAGTGAGAGGGGAAAGGAAATTGAGTGATTCAGGCAAATTGTTTTTCCTGAAATTAGGCTGTCTTTATGACTTTGCAGTCCCCAGAAGCTAAGCTACCCAGAGCACACCTGAAAAATGATATTTCCGTGGCTTTTCTGCCTGCATCAGAAACACAACAGATTGCTGAGAGGGGCAGATGCACCAATCTAATGAACCATCTTTCAATTTAAAGAGTGCCCAAGAGTATTCATTAAATAAATAGCAGTGGTAGGAGGGGTGCTTTCCAAAGCATCAGAGCTCCATGCTCTGGGCAGAGGATTGCTTCTGATTAGTCTGAGGAGTATACACTTGCACAGACCATTATGCTTTCCCACCCACCCACACATTGGGTAGAAATTACAAGGGTCTAAACTTTCATCTCCCCTTTTATCTGTGCTGTTATTGGGTTGTGTGATATAGACCATAATATTACAGTGATTGTTGCATTATTTATATCACCCTTAATATTTGCAAAATGGTTTGTCATTATTTCTGACACTGCTTATTATGGTCACATGCCAAAAATGGTAATGACTCACTATTATTAATATTAATAAAACATTCAGGGAGATGGATTTCTCTTTTCCAGAGGTCATCTCTATAAAGACCTTCTCCAGGCACCCAGGACTCTTAAAGCTGTTTGCAAACAGTACTTTCCTATTTCTTAAACCAGGCCAATCTCTACAAATAAATCCTCCCAACTGCTCAACCCAAATGAAAATCCATATCC
Organism: Gymnobelideus leadbeateri; assembly: GCA_011680675.1. Taxonomy (NCBI): domain Eukaryota; kingdom Metazoa; phylum Chordata; class Mammalia; order Diprotodontia; family Petauridae; genus Gymnobelideus; species Gymnobelideus leadbeateri. The sequence continues at coordinate 773,075 of WOXC01001035.1, forward strand.
TTTGCTCCTCCAATGCATTATGAGATACCTTGTCTCATGATTAAACTGCCGCTGATTTCATTTCTTAACTCTGTCCTTAACTTCCGTCTTCTTGCCCTCTTCACCTAATGGCCATCATTTCAGATGCAGGGCTAAGGGACTTGATGTCCAGACATGCTGATGTTACAGCAAAACTCTGAATTTCCAAGTCTCTGTGTGTACAAAGATGTGTGGCAATTACTGTGATGGTCTGTATGCTTAGAATAATCACATGCATGTGAATTATGCGTGGCAAATGCTTAGGCCTGGGTGGATTTTTACTTGCCAGGCATGGACTGAACTGTCTCTGATAATGGATCGGTGTGTGCTTCAGGTTATGTAAACTAATTTTAATGGTAGCCCAAGAAGCACATTTTATAATTTGTGTTCGTATAGCATTTCACAGAGGGCTTTCACACTCATCTCATTTCATCCTCATGGCCTGTAGGTAGGGTTAGGATTATCCCCATTTTACAGGTAAGTACACAGGTTCTGTGATTAAATGACTTAACAAATTGCTAATAAATGATAGAGCAGGGACTTTCAGGGCCCCTTCTTCAGTTTTATCTAGTGCTTCCCACTGCTATCCTGCTGCCTCCCAACAGTGTCACATAATTAGTAATATTTAATGGTCATCCCCACCCCCTTTATCTGCTCCCAGATTTGTTCACTTTTTATGATACTTTTTCTTTTTTAAGCTGTGTGTGAATTCTTCTGGGGTTATTTTTTAAAATCATATTGTAGATGTAAATGGAATCATCTTAAATTTTATCAGGATGATTCATTGTCTGGGAAATACTTTGCAAACTTAAAAATACAGTGTAAATGAGAGTTATCCTTATTGTTTTTGTTCTTATTTAAATGCACCCTGAGTAAACCATAAATCCAGGCTGAACAGCAATATGGCAGTGCAGATAATCACTCCTAAGTTATCTGAGATGCAGAAATTATCTTTGTTTTTTAGATGAAGAGATTGAGGCACAAAAAAGACCTTAAATTTTCTTCCCCTCTACATCTATTCTGAGGTCTTGGTTTTGTTTTCCATTTTATATTTACTTAGGACCCTTGGTTCCTTTTGAAAAAATGATGCCACAGAGGATTAGTTTGTGGATTCAGTGGACTCCACTTTGTTTTTAGTGAATCCCTTATATTTTGCTCCAGGTATGTTTTGAGCATCTGTGAGGTCTACATTGGTGCTTGATGAGTTATAGTAAAGCAACAGGTTGGTCTTTTCCCTCAAGGAGAGTAGGACCCAAGAGGAATCACAAAATCCAGTTACTTTAGAGATTATCTGGTTGACCCCAGACTTATAGATGAGAAAGGTATGGGTAGTAAACACTTAATAAATGTTATCAAATTGATAAACTGAGGCTCTTGTCACATTAACTGATTAGTAGTAGATCCCAGACTAGATTTAGGGTACTTGATTCCCAAGTTCCGTGCTCTTTGCACTTATTCCACAAGCCTGTCTAGATCTGAGACCTGTGGATGTATTTTATGAGCATTCAAAGTTAACTGTCTATAAATGTGTATGTCATATGTGCCCAACATTCACTAGGTATTACCCCCATGTAATATAATGAACTTCTGATGAAGATAATAAAAGCTCTTGGCTCTATTTCTAAATTATTGGTTAATAACTGGGTGATTTGGGGGTTTATAATTTGCTCTGCCTCCCCATCTGTAAGAGAGAAGAGTAATAACTCATTTAATCCCTATTGGACCCCTAAAAAAGCAAAAACAGCCCATCAGGCTTCCAAAAAACTGTTGCTGGGTAAAGAGGGATATGCAAAAACATATACTATACATATACAATTATATCAAGATCCACATAAGGTGTTGTTGTGGTTGTAATTGTTATGGTGGTGGTGGTATGGTTTTTAAAGACTTGGAAGTTGAGGATGACCCTAGTAGGACTGTTATATATGCTACACTAGAGAGCACCTGACTAGCATCTACAGTATGACCATATGTGAGCTGGTCTCCATTTTTTATTAGTCCTAAGGATATTTGCATGCAAACGCCTTATTTGAATGATTTCATCCTCAACAATTAGTTATTCTCCATCTGAAGTCACAGCTCTTTATTTCTGACATCACAGAAAAGGTTCAGAGGTCTCCTGGGGAAAAAAAAGGCAAAAAGAAATCACGAATAGATGAATGGAGTTGTTGCTAAATGGATTGTTTTTCTTGTAGTATTTTCTCCTTGATCTGGGAATTCTGGAACCTGGCTATAATATTTCTGGGAGTTTTCTTTTGGGGATCTTTTTCAGGAGGTGATCTGTGGATTCTTTCAACCTCTGTTTTGCCCTCTGGGTCTAAAACATCAGGGCAATTTTCCTTGAGAATTTCTTGAAGGGTGATTTCTAGGTTCTTTCTTTGATCATGGCTTTCAGGTAGTCCAATAATTTTTAAATTATCTCTTCTGGATCTATTTTCCAGGTCAGTGGTTTTTCCCATGAGATATTTCACATTGCCTTCTATTCTTTCATTTGTTTGGATCTGCTTAACAGCATCTTGATTTCTCATAAAGTCATTAGCTTCCATTTGCTCCAGTCTAACTCTGAAGGAATGAATCTCCTCAGTGAACTTTTGAGATTCTTTTTCCATCTGGCAAATTCGACTTTTTAAGGCATTCTTCTCCTCATTGCCCTTTTGGGCCTCCTTTGCCATTTGAGTTAGTCTATTTTTTAAGGTGTTGTTTTCCTCAGTCAGGCTGTTGACCCTCATTTCATACTTTTCCTGCATCCTTCTCATTTCTCTTTCCAATTTTTCCTCCACTTCTCTTATTTGATTTTTAAAGCCCTTCTTAAGGTCCTCTATGGCCTGTAACCCGCTCATATTTTCCTTTGGGGCTTTTGGAGCAGGACTTCTGACCTCACAGTCCTCTTCCTGTTCCATGCTTCGATCCTCTTTGCCCCCAAAATAGGAGTCTAAGGTTGCATTTTTCTGTTTATTTTGTTTCCTTTGCCTTGGCATGTTGCCACTTAATTACTTGAATTTTGGGCTTGTTGCC
>WOXC01001036.1:0-71160 GCA_011680675.1 Gymnobelideus leadbeateri
CAACTGAAACTAAACTAATAAATTAATAAAAAAAAAAGAAAGAGAAAAGTAAAAAAAAAATAATAGTATTTATATATATATATATTTGAAACATTTAATGTTACAACCTTGAATTTCAGATCCATTTCCTTCCTCCCTTGTCACCCATTCCTTCTTGGGAGATAAGTAATTCAGTATATGTTGTACATGTCTAGCTATGCAAAACATTATCATAGTAGATATATTGTACAAGGATGCTTATAATTCCCTCCCACTCATCCCACCCCCCACCTGGTCCATTCCCTACATGATCCTGTCCCTCTTCTATAGTGGGTACTTCCAACCTCCCCTCACCCCAAGGATGCCCTCCCATCCATCATCCCTCCTCTCATCCCCTTCCCCCTATCCTGCTGTAGGTTGAGATATCCCATTTAGTATGTATGTCATTTTCTCCCTGAACCAAATTCAATGTGAATGTGGTTTTGCCTTTTTAGCCTTCCTTATTCTCTCCCTCCTTTGCACCCACTTCCCCTACATGAGATAGTTTACCCTACCATGTCTCTCCCCATCTCCTCTTGCCACTTTCCTCCCTCACCTCATAATTTCATCCCTTGAGTACTCTCCCTTCCCAACAAAATCAACCTATGCCCTCTATCCATATATAACTGTAACCATATACACACACATTCATATGTATTCGTATGACCACACCCCCTTCTTCCATTATTTTCATAATGAGAAAGATATCGTCAGTCACAGATATTGCTTTTCCATATAGGAATGTAAATAGTTCAACTTTGATAAGTTCCTTTTGATTTCTTTTCCCTGATTACCTTCTCAGGCATCTCTTACTTCTTGCGTCTGGATGTCAAATTTTCTATTCAACTCTGGTTTTTTCCTCAAGAATGCTTGAAAGTCCTCTATTCCACTGAATGACCATATTTTCCCCTGAAACAAAATACTCAGTTTTGCTGGGTAGGTGACCCTTGGGTTCATTCCCAGTTCTTTTGCCCTCTGGAATATCATATTCCATGCCCTTCGATCCCTCAGTGTAGAAGCTGCCAGGTCCTGGGCTATTCTGATTGTGTTTCCACAATATTGAAATTGTTTCTTCCTGGCTGCTTGTAGTATTTTCTCCTTGATCTGGGGATTCTGGAACCTGGCTATAATATTTCTGGGAGTTTTCTTTTTGGGATCTTTTTCAGGAGGTGATCGGTGGATTCTTTCAACCTCTATTTTGCCCTCTGGATCTAAAACATCAGGGCAGTTTTCCTTGAGAATTTCTTGAAGGGTGATTTCTAGGTTCTTTCCTTGATCATGGCTTTCAGGTAGTCCAATAATTTTTAAATTGTCTCTCCTGGATCTATTTTCCAGGTCAGTGGTTTTTCCCATGAGATATTTCACATTGCCTTCTAATCTTTCATTTGTTTGGATCTGCTTAACAGCATCTTGATTTCTCATAAAGTCACTAACTTCCATTTGCTCCAGTCTAACTCTGAAGGAATGAATCTCCTCAGTGAACTTTTGAGATTCTTTTTCCATCTGGCAAATTCGGCTTTTTAAGGCATTCTTCTCCTCATTGCCCTTTTGGGCCTCCTTTGCCATTTGAGTTAGTCTATTTTTTAAGGTGTTGTTTTCCTCAGTCAGGCTGTTGACCCTCATTTCATACTTTTCCTGCATCCTTCTCATTTCTCTTTCCAATTTTTCCTCCACTTCTCTTATTTGATTTTTAAAGTCCTTCTTAAGGTCCTCTATGGCCTGCAACCCGCTCATGTTTTCCCCTGGGGCTTTTGGAGCAGGACTTCTGACCTCACAGTCCTTTTCCTGCTCTATGCCCCCAAAATAGGAGTCTAGGTTGCATTTTTCTGTTTCCTTTGCCTTGGCATGTTGCCACTTAATTGCTTGACTTTTGGGCTTGTTGCCACACTATGGCTTTAAGGCCAGATAGAGGAATTTTCGTCCCGAACGTGTGGGGGGCAACTTCCGTTTCTGGCAAGCTGTAAACCCACCCACAACTTCCACCCTAGATCACAATCCAGATCCAGGGAGGTTAAAGCAAGAGCGATTACCCCCCAAGACTGATCGCTGGATCTCCCCACGATTTGTAGGCTGGGAGCCGGAAATGCCTCTGAAAGCTACAAAATGGAGTGTCTCCTCAGCGGCTTCTAGCCCCCAGGGGAGGGAGCTGACGCATTCCCCAAATACAGGTCCCAAAGTCCATAGGACACTAACCTCTTACTTTGTCCTAGGCATGTCTATGTTGCTAATTCTGGAATCGCCACAGCTCCTGGTGTTCTGGGGTTCCTCCAGCCGGCTGCTGGCCCTGCCGCCCTCTTAAATTTTTCTTTTAATAAGAATGCCTCTCTCTTTTTAAACATCCATATTTTTTGCCAGTAATGGCAGAGTTCATTTTGTCAGGGATTCCAGTCTGTGTTATAGCTTCAGTTTCTTTGATTTATGGAATATACCATGCTATTAGCTTCTTTAATTTCTCCTGCATGAGAACTAATCCTATGTTATTCAAATTTCCCTTCTTTATTACTTGAAAGTCTATTTTCTGACTGCCTACACAATTTGTTATTTGTCATTAAAATTATTGAATTTAACCACTACAGCTTTGGAGTTTGAATTATGAGATTTTATTCTGGTCATGATGTACATTATCTTGATTGATGCTTTGCTGTCTTATTCAGACTTTTCCAGCTGTTTTCTTGTATTTTTTCCTGCTTTATGTTATTCATAGTTTTGTTTGCTTTTGTTTTCAATTTTCCTATTCTTCTGAGATGCCTCTAATCCTTGACTTATCACTCGGCATCCTGTTCTCAAGGTCAGTTGCTTTGGCTTGTTTCAAAATGATGCACTGTTGTGGCCTATTGCTTCTCTTCTGCCAAATTATCCTCCATTTCCAGTTTTTTTGGTATTCCAAATCTGCTAATCTCTCTCTCTCTCCCAGCTTCTACTTCTTAGAGAAATTTTCCATTATTGATTCCATTTTTCCCATTCTGCTAATTATGTGTGTGTATTTAATAGAACACGTTTGAGTGCACTGTCCAAAGAACATACATTTCTGACCTAAATGCATTCCTAATGCCTCCTATTTTGAATTTCATTTTGGTTTTGTACCTTCCTGAAATTTCTTGGTACTATGCTCTGATTTTGAGGGGACCCACAGGTTTCTTTTGTCTTTTATATTTGTAAGGTGAGTTTTGGAAAATCTTTGAAGTAACAGGAAGGACTATTCAGTTTTCAGGCTTCATAATTTTACCTCTATTTTTTTCCTTTCCTTCATATGGTGAGGCTGAATCAGTGTCTGCCACTTGCTTTGGCGTCAGGATTTTATTAACTTTTATATTTATTGATTTTATTACAATATTTTTAATTACATATAAAATAATTATATTATGTTATGTTATATTCTATTAGTATTATATAATATATTATATAAATATATAATTTTATATAATCACTGTAGCCATCAGGGTCCCTAACCTAGTATGGGACTTATAGACAAAAAAAGTTTTCAACTTTATATGTGCTTATTGTAAGACATTCAAAAGGCCTGAGGAGTTGGGATAGTGGGTAAGACTCATGTACAGGAATATTATTTTGTGGTCATTCACACACTTTGTTCTTTGTAAGTGCATTCTTTATTCTCTTGTGTATTTAGCGATAATTACTATACATATGACATCTTATCTCCTTTGGGTGGGGAGTTAATATGAAGTCAAAAAACATCAATTATTACTCCATTCCCAGCACTATGCTGAGCTCTCAGAATACAACAGAAGGAAAAATCAATCTTACAGGTCTTTTCCCCCCGCCAAATTTCCCTTAAGTATCTCAAAGGTTACTTCTCTTTTCTTACTACAATTCTTTTTCAACTGTCCTAAGAGTCACAGGATGTTTTCTTAGGTTTTGGTTGTAATGATTTCAAAATTATTCTCTTTTATTGTAAATGTTTTCTCATCTTGTATTCGAATAGAATAATAAGTTCTTTCAGGGCAGGAAACATTTTATTTTTATTTTATTTTTTTGTCTTTACTTACCCAGCGTATATATACTAGGAGATTAATGAATGCTTGTTGAATTGAATTAAATTAAATTAGTATTTCTTTATTTTACTACAATTTCTTTTGCTTATTCATTGCTTTAATTTCTCTTATCGTCAAACTATGAGTAATTCCTTGGGGAGATTTTCATATTTCCTTCATTTTAGTGCCTGTTCTCTTTCAATGCATTCTTGCTATTTTTGGTTGATGAGAGGGAACTTGGCTTATACCCAACCTCTCACTCAGCTGCCTTTGATCATTGGCAATCTAGCAAGCTTTGGAAAGCCAGAGGGTGTGCAGAATTCAGGCAGCTCTGTATTTGGGGTAAGTCCTTAGCAGGAGCTGTAGATGTTACCTAGGTGTGTCACATTAGGGATCACTACCTTCTGCTCCATTCTGAAAGATCTATGCTTCCTTGAGTGAAGGCACAATTAGATATTCTTCTTAATTAAATGATGTGTTTGTACACATGTGTGATGAATCATGCATAAATGAAATGTTATAGTAGCATGTGTCAAATTGTGGCAATGATTTCCTCATTTAGGGCTACACATAGATGTAATATTCATGAATGTAGAGCAAATAGGATTTCATGATTCTATTAATAATAATAGCTGACATTTGTATGGCACTTTTCAGTTTGGTGCACCTTTACAAATATTAGCTACTTTGATCCTCACAACAACTCTGAGAGACAAGTGCCATTATTATCTCTATTTAACAGATGAGGAATCTGAAGCAGACAAAGTTTAGGTGACTTGCTTAGGGTCATAGAGCTAGTAAGTGTTTTAAGCAGGATTCAAAATCAGGACTTCCTAATTCCAGGTACTGCTTTGCCCCATAGCCAATTTTGATGTGTAGACACAAATTATCATTTATCCCAACTATATACCGACTTATGTGAACCTTTAATTTCATACAATGTGGAATTTCAAGAAGGCTGTATATATGACATTTTTAATAAATCAGAAGTTCAGGATCTGTTCCAGCTCTGATATTTCATAAATCTATGATTCTTTGAAGGGAACCCAGTGTTTTCTTTTGATCATTTAAAATTCTATCTCACTGGAGACATTAAAGCCAGAGTGTGCCTTAAGAGAAGGGGTTTTTAATCATTTTTACTTGGGAAAAATACCAAAACATGATATGTATGTTTTTTTTTTTCTTTCAGAATTCTGTTCAGAGACATGTTCAATGTCCACAAGCATTTGAAGTGAATCAACATTCAGGATAAGTGGTAAAAATATGAACTTATTATAAATAGTGATATGAATCATTTCTCCCCAGAGATAGAGTCTTACTTTAATTATAGAGTTAGTTAGCTTTCATTGTAGCCCTGGAATTAATCTGGATGAGAGCCATGAAATCCATTATATCTGTTGGTGAACCATGGGGGAGATGGGCTTCTGCATTAACTGTTCTCTTCTGCTTCTTAAGTTGTCTCTTCTAAGGAGAGACCCTTACAATTAGCCATTTTTACTTTTCTTTGGGCAAAAGAGTGTCCATAATGTCAATGTGGGGAAAGAACCATTTTTCAAATGGTTTTAAAATAAAATGCCAAGATCGAAAAACAGAAAGGAAGATGGTAGAGATGCAAAAGAAAATGTTGGACATTTCTGTGTCCAAGTGTAAGGAAATTTTGGACAGCCTCCCCCCTTTTCTGCTTCATTCCTAACTGTTTTCAGAAATGGTTGGTGAGATTGACAGTTCCACTAGAAGTATATTATAAGACTTTGCTTTCAATAGATCCCCTTGCATTTGCTATTTCTATCCTGTGTTACTTTGTCTGTTATCTGGATGTACAGGGTACTGTACTGCATCCCAGGAGCATTCTCCTTAGCAAGCAGGCCATTTGATGTTTATTTCTCACAAGGTTTATTTAGCTCCTACAGAAGTGCAGATTCTTTCACTTTTGAAAACAACAGATACCAAAGTTTAAGGGAAAATAATGGCAATTGATTTATTTACTTACAAAAAGGAGCTACATCAGAGATTGGAAGCTTAGGAGGCATTAGCAAGAGACAGTGGAGGAGACAGGCCTTCGAGGATAGATTCAATGCTAATATGGAGCTACAAAATCCAGGGAAAGTGAAGAGAAGAGTGGCTTCAAAAAGAAAAAAAAAAGACACTCCCTCATGCCCCAGCACATACACATTAACCCATAACATTAGCTGTCTTGATGGGATAATGGCATCCATGAGACTACTTTCATGGGAGCCACCGTGGGATACAGTCACCTCTGCAAGATAGGGGTCCCATATTTTTTGTTTTATGAATTTATTTTTAGTATTCTATTTTCCCCTAAGAGTTCTTCCTCCAGTGCCCATTAAATATATGAAATCATGCAAAATATTCCAATATTAGCTATAGAATAGTTGATAGAATGAAGAAAAACAAAGGGAAAAATAATATTCTTCAGAGGTGAGGTCAAGATGGCAGAGTAGAAACAGCACTTCCGCGGAGCTCCAGCCTACACCACTTCAAAATTATGTAAAAGGGGACTCTGAACTACTGCTGGAGCACCAGAACCCACAAAATGACAGAGAGAAGCTAACCTCCCGCTGAGGACAGCCTGGCAGCCCACCAGGGAGCAGCCAGAGCAGCACACTGGGAGCCGAGCCCAGGCCCAAGTGACTCAGAGGTTTTAACCCCAGGACAGACAGACCAGCAGCCAGCTGGAGGGAGCCCAGAACACCAACAGCTGTGGCATTTCCAGAATTATCAACACATAGATGCTTAGGACAAAGTGAGAGGCCAGTGCCCTATGGACTTTGGGACTGTTTGGGAGAACGCATCGGCTTCTTCACCTGGGGGCGAGAAGGCACTGAGGAGCCAGCACAGCTTGCACTACATTACCACATTGCAGCTTCATCTCCTGGCCTGTGAACTGTAGGGAGATCTGGCGATCAGTCTGGGGGTAATTGTTCTTGCATTACCCTTCTTGGATCTGGATTGCAGTCTGGGGTGGAGGTCTTGGGGTATGTGACCAGCTTGTCAGAGTGTGTGGAGGCTTCAGAGAGGCCACCCAACTAATACCTCTGGCAGTTGAGAAAACCCCAAAGTTTGGGACAGAAGCTCCCCTGTCTGGTGGCAGACTCCTACTGTGGCAACAAGCCCAAAAGTCAAATAATTAAGTGGCAACATGCCTAGGCAAAGGAAACAAACAGAAAAATTCAACATTAGACTCTTATTTTAGGGGCAAAGTGGATTGAAGCATGGAACAGGAGGAGGACTGGGACGTCAGAACTCTTGCACCAAAAGCCCCAAATGAAAATACTCATGGGTTACAGACCACAGAGGACCTTAAGAAGGATTTTAAAAACGAAGTAAGAAAAGTGGGGGAAAAATTGGGAAGAGAAATGAAAAAGATGCAAGAAAAGTATGAAATGAGAGTCAACAGCCTCACTGAGGAAAATACACTTTAAAAAATAGATTAACTCAAATGGCAAAAGAGGCTCAAAAAGGCAATGAGGAGAAGAATACCTTAAAAAGCCAAATTTGCCAGATGAAAAATAATCTCAAAAGCTCATTGAGGAGATTCATTCTTTCAGAATTATACTAGAGCAAATGGAAGCTAGTGACTTTATGAGAAATCAAGATGCTGTTAAACAGATCCAAGCAATTGAAAGAATGGAAGGCAATGTGAAATATCTCATGGAAAAAAAACAGTGACCTGGAAAATAGATCCAGGAGACACAATCTAAAAATTATAGGACTACCTGAAAACAAAAGGCAAGAGGAAATGGTTGCAGGGAAGGGGAAGAACAGGAAGCTAAAAAGGAAAAAAAAAACATATTCTCATTGAATTTGGCTCAGGGAGAGAATGACATACATATTAAATGGGATATCTCACCCTGAAGGAGAGTAGGGGTGAGGGGGATGATAGTGGGGATGATGGAGGGGAGGGCATGTTGGGGGGAGGGGAGGTTAGAGGCACCCATTTTTGAAGAGGGTCAGGATCAAAGTAGGAAATGGACCAAGTGGGGGGTGGGATGAGTGGGAGGGAAATATTGTCAGTCTTTTACAATATATCTTCTATGGTAATGTTTTGCATAGCTACACATGTGCAACATATACTGAATTGCTTATCTTCCCAGTAAGAGTAGGTGACAAGGGAGGAAGGGAATGAATCTGGAATTGAAGTTTTAAAATCAAATGTTTAAAAAATATACAAATATTTATTTATTTTTATAATACTATATTAATACTATTTTACATATAATTGGGAGATAAAATGCATAGTTATTGGGGCATGGGAATTCACTTTGCTGTACTGGAAAAGTTGAAGGGGGTATCTGAGAAGAGATGGGAGAGAACAGATTGGATGAGGGTATATCCTGTAGGACTGCTATTCTGGGGTCATGGATAGGGGAAAAATGGGGGGAAAATGTAACAAAATCTGACAGAAAATGTAACAAAATCTGACAGAAATGAATTATGTAAACCAGAAGTTAATAAAACATTTGAAAAAAAATAATATTCTTCACTCTGAACTCATTGTTTAGTTCTCTTTTTGTAAGCAGATACCATGAGTCCTTTGGAATTTTCATGGATCATTATATAGAAGAGACTAGCTAAGTTGTTCATAGATCATCATCATTAATATATTGTTGTTGCTGTGTACAGTGTTTTCCTGGTTCTGCTCAATTCACTTTGCATCAATTCATATACATCTTCCTAGGTTTTTCTGAAACATTTACACTCATATTTTCTTATAGCAAAATAATATTCCACCATAATCATATACCACAACTTATCTAGCCATTGCCCAGTTGATTTGCAATCTCTCAAATTCTACTTCTTGCCATGACCCCACCTCTTAAAAGACAGTATTTCAAATGGAGAGACAGTCATTTGGAGGACTTCAGAAAACCAGCTCTGCAGCTTTGCATGTATATACGTGATAATGGACTTCTTTTTTGTCAATATAAAATGTATCAAGTATTTTTTTTTACTATTTCTAATTTATGAAATATCTATGCTTTAGCTTAAATTATGGAAACTGGTTATAAAATAAAGTATCAAATATAATAAGTGGGAAAACAGATATAGAAGATTATGGATTGAGGTAAAGAATTATTTTCCTAACACAGGTGGAAGCTTAGAATTATTTTTATTTGCCCTTCTCTTGTTATTAACGAAGAGAAATTTTCATAAAATTGTTAATATTTTTTTCATTATTCCTTTATCATTTGGCAGTTGGGGAATAACACTTGTTCCTATATATTTGTGTTAATTTCCTTTTTAGATTTGATATCAGATCTTCGTCAGTGAGAAATAATACAAAAAATTTCCACCTAAGCAATGATTTTCCTTCTTAGATAGAATACTTATTAATATAGCCCATGCACTATACTAAGTGTTGGTAATTAAAATACAATCAAGACATCTAGTATAGTATATCAAGAGCTTATCTTCTAATTTGGAAAGGTAACAACAATGTGGTGCTGGAAGGGAGGGTATAGGCATAAAGAAGAGATACTCTAGCATGGTTTGAATTAGGAGAAAGGACAAGTAGAATGGAGACTTGGATTCTAGTAAGATAATTTGAAAGCTGACCTATCAGAGAAGAGCAGCTCAGGTGCTGAATTCATTTCACTGGTGGGGAGGAGGAGTAGATGATGATCTAAGCAGAGAAGGCATCACTAGAATTAGCTAGGGAATCCTGGTTGCATTGCTTTTGTTCATTCATAAGCTTTTAAATTTTATGTATTTGAACTTACCTATTTTAACTTTGATAACCACTTCTGTCCACTGATTGGTTATGCATTAACCCTTAAGTCAGAATTGTGAATAGTACCTTTAAAAAAAATCTTTTAAGGTAGGGAGCCAAGATGGCACAGTAGAAACAGAAAGTCCAAGGTGCTCTTCCCCCTAGATCACCTGCAAACCATGTAAAAAGGGACTCTGAACAACTTCTGCAGCCCCAGAACCCACAGAACGACACAGAGAAGCTAATCTCCTGCTGAGGACAGCCCAGCAGCCCTGCAGAGAGTAGTCAGTACAGCTTTCTGGGAGCTGAGCCCAGGACCCCATGAACCACAGTTTTAGCCCCAGGGCAGCCATCCCAGCAGCCGGCCAGAGGGATCCCAGAACACAAGAAGCTGTGGTGATTCCAGAATTATCAACACAGTCATGCCTAGGACAAAGTGAGAGGTTAGTGCTCTACGAATTTTGGGACCAGTATTTGGGGAATGCGTCGGTTTCCTGCCCTGGGAGGTAGAAGCCGTTCAGGAGACACACCATTTTGCAGTTTTCAGTGGCAGCTCCAGCCCCTGTCCTGAAAACTGTAGGGAGATGCAGCGATCAGTCTTGGGGGTTAATTAATCTTGCATTAACCTGCTTGGATCTGGATGGTGATCTGGGGGGGGGGGGTCTGGGGTGGGCATCCAACTTGCCAGAACCAGAAGTTGTGAAGACCCCAACATTCAGGAAGGAAGCTCCCCTGTCTGGTGGCAGAGTCCTACGGTGGCAAAAAGCCCAAAAGTTAAGTAATTAAGTGACAACATGCGTAGGCAAAGGAAACAAAATAAACAGAAAAATGCAACATTCGACTCCTATTTTGGGGAAAAAAAGGATGGAAGTATGGAACAGGAGGAGGATTGTAAGGTCAGAAATCCTGCTCCAAAAGTCCCAAAGGAAAATATGAGTGGGTTAGAGGCCACAGAGGACCTTAAGAAGGACTATAAAAATAAAATAAGGGAATTGGAGGAAAAATTGGGAAGAGAAATGAGAAGGAAGCGGGAAAAGTATGAAATGAGGGTCAACAGCCTGACTGAGGAAAACAACACCTTAAAAATGAACTGGCAAAGGAGGCCCAAAAGGTCAATGAGGAGAAGAATGACTTAAAAAGCCAAATTTGCCAGATGGAAAAAGAATCTCAAAAGCTCACTGAGGAGATTCATTCCTTCAGAGTTAGACTGGAACAAATGGAAGCTAATGACTTTATGAGAAATCAAGATGCTGTTAAACAGATCCAAACAAATGCAAGAATAAAAGGCAATATGAAATATCTCATGGGAAAAACCACTGACCTGGAAAACAGATCCAGGAGAGAATTTAAAAAAATTATTGGACTACCTGAAAGCCATGTTCAAAGAAAGAATCTAGAAATCACCCTTCAAGAAATTCTCAAGGAAAATTGCCCTGATGTTTTAGACACAGAGGGCAAAAAAGAGGTTGAAAGAATCAACAGACAACCTCCTGAAAAAGATCCCAAAAGGAAAACTCCTAGGAATATTATAGCCAGCTTCCAGAATTCCCAGATCAAGGAGAAAATACTCCAAGCAGCCAAGAAGAAACAATTTCAACATTGTGGAAATACAATCAGAATAGTACAGGACCTGGCAGCTTCTACACTGAGGGATTGAAGGACATGGAAAATGATATTCCAGAGGGTAAAAGAGCTGGGATTAAAACCAAGGGTCACCTACCCAGCAATAATGAGTATTTTGTTTCAGGGGAAAATATGGTCATTCAGTGGAATAGAGGAATTTCAAGCATTCTTGAGGAAAAAACCAGAGTTGAATAGAAAATTTGACATCCAGACACAAGAAACAAGAGATCCCTGAGAAGGTAATCAGGGAAAAGAAATCAAAAGGAACTTATTAAAGTTGACCTATTTACATTCCAAATGGAAAAACAATAACTGTGACTGATGAAAACTTTCTTAGTATGAAAATAATGGAAGAATGGTAAATGGGCATATGAATACATATGTGAATGTGTGTATATATGTTCACATTTATACATGGATAGACGGCATAGGTTGAATTTGTTGGGAAGGGATGATACTTAAGGGTTGAAATTATAGGGTGAGAGGAAAGTGGCAAGAGGAGTTAGGTAGAGACCGGGTAGGGTAAGCTATCTCATGTAGAAGAAGCAAGGGGAAGTTGCTCCAGGGCAGGGGTAGAACAGGAAGGCAAAAAGGCAAAACCGTATTCTCATTGAATTTGGCTCAGGGAGAGAATGACTTACATAATAAATGGGATAACTCACCCTGCAGCAGAGTAGGGGGAAGGGGGATGAGAGGGAGGATGATTCGGAGGAGGGCATTCTGAGGGGAGGGGAGGTTGAAAGTACCCACTATCGAAGACGGACAGGATCAAAGTAGGGCATGGACCAGGTGGGGGATGGGATGGGTGGGAGGGAATTATAAGCAGTCTTTCATAATATATCTACTATGGTAATGTTTTGCATAGCTACACATGTACAACACATACCGAATTACTTATCTTCCCAGAGGGAATGGGTCATCAGGGAGGAAGAGAATGGATCTGAAATTTGAGGTTTTAAAATTAAATGTTTCAAATATATAAAAATACTATTATTAATACTATTTTGCATGTAATTGGGAGATAAGATGTGCAGGCATTAGCGCACAGAGATTCACCTTGCCCTAATGGCAAAGTCAAAGGGTGTATGGGAGAGGAAATGGGAAAGAGTAGATTGGATGAGGGGATATCTTATGGGACTGGTATTCTAGGGTGGTGGGTAGGGGGAAAAGGGGCAAAATTGTAACTCAAAATCTGGTGAAAATGAATGATGTAAACCAGAAGTTAATAAAGCATCTGTTTAAAATAAAATAAAATAAAATGAGATGGAGAAAGAAAAAACCTTTTAAGAATGTTTTCATCTTTAATATTCCAGTATCCTATTAGTTTTCAGTATATAATAATGAGAGTAAATAATCAGACACTGCTCCTCTCCCTCCCTCCTTTTCCTCTATTTAATGAATTTATGTGTCTATTCACATTAGAATCTTAAACTTCATTCATTGAGTTATCCTTCTTTGAACCAGAACCAGTGAGCATAGTGTTTAAATGATGTTCCTCTCCCTCTTTCTTTCCCCTCTACTATGGTGTGCTTTAATGCCTCTTTGCATGGCATATTTTACCTTTTCCTATGTCATCCTTTCCTTTTTCCCATTACAGCCCCTTTGATCCCATTAATAGGTTATTTTTTTTAAGTCTTCAGATTAGTGCATTCATACCCACACCCTCTATCTAAGTATCATCCTTTTGAAGGTTATGACAATCATAAAAATTTCGATATTGACAGTTATCAATCAGCTCCACATATAGGGATGTGAACATTTTGCTCTTGTTGCATCCCAACTAATGAGCATGTGTGTATGACTGTGGGTGTGTGCACATACATATGTGTTAGTCTGTGTTTTCCTTGTTTACCTTTTTATGTCTTTCTTGAGGCTTGTAATTTGAGATCAAATTTTCCATTGAGCTCTGGCTTTTTCATCAGGAAACCCTGGAAGTCCTTTATTTCATTAAACGACCCTCTCCTTGACTGATAGATTATGCTCAATTTTTCTGGGTAGTTAATCCTTGGTTGTAGTCCTAGCTCTCTTGCCCTACAAAATATCAAATTCCAGTCCCTCCGCTCTTTTAATGTAGAAGCTGATAGGTCCTGTGTGATCCTAACTGTAGTTCCTCAATATTTGAATTTTTTTTCTTTTTGGCTGCTTGTAGAATTCTTTCCTTAATCTTGTAATTCTGGAATTTGGCTACTATATTTCTTGGGGTTTTCAATTTGGGATCTCTTTCAGGAGGAGTCCAGTGTATTCTTTCACTAAGTATATTGTTTTCTGAATCCAGGACCTCAGGACAGTTTTCTTTCACAATCTCTTGGAGGATGTAGTCTAGGCTGCTTTTTTTCATCATGGCTTTCTGGTAGACCAATAATTCTTAAGTTGTCTTTCCTGGATCTGTTCTCTAGGTCAGTTGTTTTTCCAGTGAGATATTTTACATTTTCTTCCAATTTTTCAATCATTTTGTTTTGTTTGATTGAGTCTCGGTGTGTCATAGAGTTCTGAGTTTCAGTTTGTTTGAATCCAATTTTTAGCGAATTATAGTCTTCAGTTATTTTTTAAAGGTCCCTTTTTAGGGGGGTATTTTCTCCAATTACTTCACTAATTTTACTTTTGAGACTTTTTTCTAAGTTGGTCACTGCCTCCCTGATTTGGTCTTTAAAATCTTTCTTAAGCTCCTCTAAGAATGCTATTTGAGCTTGAGACCAGTTCATATTTCCTTCTGTGGTCTTAGGTGTGGGTAGAGAGTCTATATTGTCTTGTGTATTTGGTTGTTCTTGATCCACATAGTAGGCTCTGATAGACTTTCTTGCTTTCCTTTTCTCCTTCTCTCCTTCCTTCCTTCCCATTGTGATTTCCAGTTTCTTAGTTTCTCAGGCTATGAGCTAAGCACCTGGTTGTTGACTTTGAGTGCTGTAGCCTCTGGGTGCCTAGTTTGAGGCTAAGGCAGGAATGCACTCTGAGAAGACTGTGGAGATGAATTGATTTCTGCCCCTCTACCCCTGGGCTATAAGCAGGCTTTTGTTGGTGAGGTGATGTGGGGCTTGTTGGGACCCCTCCCTCTCTTATCTTCAGACTCTTGTTTTTCTCAGTTACACACCTTCTTGGAGACTCCCAAGCCTGAGGCTATTTCCATTAACTTGGGATTTCAATCTGGGTGGGGGCTTATCTTTGGGTTTTCTACTTCATGAGGGAGGGATGGGAGGATCAGAGCAACTAGAATTTACTTTGCCATCCTAGCCCCTGTATTATACAGGCAGGCAGTTTCTAAACTTCCAGGCTGGGGGCTGATCACTGCAGGAGAAGCTGCTATCTCTGCTAGGGGCCCAACTCTCCTACCTGGCTCCAATGATTGCTCCTCTCGCCTCCTGAGATGAAGGTGAGATGACTGTGATTCCTCTTTGGTAAGTCTGCCAGCTGGGGCTTCTTCTCTCTCTCGTGTAGTCTGCTTGTCTGCTCTTAAATCTGAGCTGTGCAGACCCCACATGTTCTCTCACTTTGTCCTAGGCATGTCTTTGTTGATGATTCTGGAATAGCCACAGCTGCTGGTATCCTGGGTCCCTCTGTCTGGCTGCTGGCCTG
This sequence comes from Gymnobelideus leadbeateri, assembly GCA_011680675.1. Taxonomy (NCBI): domain Eukaryota; kingdom Metazoa; phylum Chordata; class Mammalia; order Diprotodontia; family Petauridae; genus Gymnobelideus; species Gymnobelideus leadbeateri. The sequence continues at coordinate 14,935 of WOXC01001036.1, forward strand.
GATGCCCTGGAGCTAAAACCGCGGCTCATGTGGACCTGGGCTTGGCTCTCTGCACACTGGGCTATCAGCTCCCAGAGCGCTGTGCTGGCCCTCCCTGCAGGGCTGCTGGGCTGTCTTCAGAGGGAGGTTAGCTTCTCTGTGTCATTCTGTGGGTGCTGGGGCTCCAGAAGTTGTTCACAGTACCCTTTTACATGGTTTGGAGGTAATCTGGGGGGAGAGCACCTTGGAAGTGCTGTTTGTACTCGGCCATCTTGGTTCCGCCCCTGTCCAGGATGTATTAACAACAGTAGAGCTTTTTTTGGGGGGGGGAAGGTGGAAGGTAGGGCAATTGGGGTTAAGTGACTTGCCCAAGGTCACACAGCTAGTTTTGTGTTAAGTGTCTCAGGCCAGATTTGAACTCAGGTCCTCCTGACTCCAGGGCAGGTGCTCTATTCACTGCACCACCTAGCCACCCCCAATTATTACTTCTTTAGGGTGTATCCTGAGGTGTGAGAAATGTTATTCACTTTCATTTATTTTTTTTCTTTTTCATGTTTTGTTTTTTTTTTTGTATTGAGATTCTATACCTTTTGGTTCTCCAAGTGAATTTTTTTATTGATTTGTCTAATTCTCTACAATATGACCTTGGCATAGCACTAAATTTTTAATTAGTTTGTTGGCATAATTTTTCTTAGCTTGGAACCATAGGCAATTAATATCTCTTTAGTTATTTAAGTAATATTTTTATTGTTTTCAAGAATAATTTTTTTATGTTAGGCTAGGTTTTGTCTTGGTAGATGTACTTCAAAATATTTTATATAATTTAGTGTTCTTTTGAATAAAATTTCCCTCTACATTATTTTTTTCTTGGATTTTATTATTGCTATTTTGAAACGTTACTCTGTTTTTTTCTGCCAATTTTTGAAGCTTTGGATCATCTCAGTTATCTCCTTTGTTTATTCTCCAAGGTTTTCTAAGCAAACCATCATATTATTAACAAACAGAAGTATCGATATGTCCTCTGGCCTAGTATTTATGTCAGTAATTTACATCTCTTGTTTTATTGATAGCACAGACATTTCTTCTTCTAATATTTTGTTATCTAATTACATATACATTTAAATATATATACAATTTTGACTTCCAAATACTCTTTCTCCTTTCATACCGTTTTCCCTCTCTTCTGAGACAGTAAGCAAATTGGTGTATATTATACACATGCAGTCTTGCAAAACCTATTTCCATATTAATCGTGTTGGAAAATACAAACATTTCTAGAACTATGTCAACTATCATTTGGAAAAGGTAATCTTTTTTTCTGTATGCATTGAGAAGGCTTATGGTCTTTCACCATTGCAAGTAGTGTTAGTTTTTCTTTTCACATATGTGCTTTTTATTTACGTTTTAGAATGATACTATGCTTATGCTTCATATAGCTTTAACATAAATGTCTCTTAAATTTCCTAAGTTTTTCTTCATCTATTGATATAATTACATGATTTAGGGTGTTTTTATTTTAAATATGATTATTTCTAGTGTTTCCCTAATATTGAACCCTTCCTGAGTTCCTGAAAAAAATCAAGCATAATTATAGGAAAAAATTTTTGGCTGTATTGCTGCAGTCTTTTGCCAGGGTTTTATTTAAAATTGATACATCCCTATTCATGAACATTTTCAGCCATGATTCTAGAGCTTAGCTTAATCCTTTCCTGGAATAAAATTTAGTAGTGCATTCTTTCTGAAAAAAAAAAAAATTACACCAGTTTAAAAAAAATTTTACACTAAATTGTATGGCAAATTATTTTTTCTACATGTATTTGATGAAAACAACCCATTGACCAATGTTTCTACTTGCCCTTATGTTGGTAGTTTATTTATGACTTAATTACATTTTCAGAGACCTTGATTTCAAATTCTGCCAACTTATGTATGTTTTATGTAATTAATTTCTTTTTAAACCTCAAGTTGTAATTATTTATAGGAGTCTATAACTGTTTGCTATTTCTCACATATTATGATTTTTACCTATTTATTTATTTTTTTATTGCTAAAAGCCCGGTTTCCACATTGCTCTATCTTATTGTCGCTGGAAGTTTAGTGGTTCCTCATGGGCCCTGACCCACTGCTGCTCTTCCAGTTTACTGTAGCCTGCTCTATTTCTATCCTGTGCTGTTTTTCCCCTTCTTAGGCAATCTGGTCACCCTCCTCTCTAGGGGGTCTCACCATACTTATGTCTGGCTTAGGCAAGACACCTGATCAGTCTAACCTCCTTCTGCTTAGAGCTCTCAAGCCCTAGCAATTAGCCATCCTCTGCTTTTGCAGTAGTGATGATAGCAGGTGTATTCTAGCCAGTCTGGGCATCTTGTCCATTTTTTCTACAGAGATCTTTTTGTCTCTTTCAACTAAAGTATTTTTCATTTGAGAGACATTGTGGTATAGAAGATAGAGTTATGTTGTAATTCCAGGGAAAAAATATCAGATTCAAATCCCTCCCTTTTCCCTTTTCTCACTCTGTGAGGGTTGGTTGGGTACTCAGTCTCAATAGATTTGGGTTTCCTCATGTATAAGAGAAAAAAGCTGATATTGATCTAAGGTTCTTAAAGCTCGTGTCATCACCCCGTTTGGAATGCAATCTAATGGAGTTTGGAGACACCGTCCCACAATCAGGCTTTTAAATGCACAGAATAAAATATATAGAATTAGAGAGGAAATGAATTATATTGAAATAATTATCAATTAGAAACCAGAAGCATTCACACACATAACTATGGACAGCAGGTCAAGAACCCCTGAAATAAAGACCCACTGCAGACGTTTCCTGCTTCTCAACCAATAACCTCATGATCCCCTGTGCTTTGAGGTTTGGTTAGCACATCTAATGGGGGCTCTATACTTGTTTTTCCATTTTTGTTTTTGGTTTGATTTGTGTGTTTAAATATTTTACATTCTGTGTCCATGACATTAATCTGCTCTCATTGCATTCCATTAATGTCAGAGTTTCAGGGTATAATTTTTAATCTGAGTCCCCTGTCATTACCTTTGGGGATCCCCCCACATCCTATATATTTTTTTTGTTTTTCCCCCAATATATTTATTTATTTTTAGTTTTCAACATTCATTTCCACACGATTTTGAGTTAAAAATTGTTCTCCCCATCTTTCCCCTGTACCTCACCCCAAAATAGCAAGCCTACTGAATATCCCTTTCCCCAGTCTATTGTCTCTTATAACCTCCCCCATCTCCCCCTAATTTTCTAGTAGTGCAAGATGGATTTCTATACTCCAGTGCCTGTATATCTTATTTCCCAGTTGGATGTAGAAAACAAACAAACAAACAAAAAAAAAAAACAAAAAACAAAATTTTTTTAAACATTTGCTTTTTGGAACTTTGAGTTCCAGAGTCATTCCCTTCTCCCCTCCTCACCCACCCCCACTGAGAAGACAGGCAATCCAACATAGGTTGTACATGTGTAGTTACACAAAATATTTCCATAGTAGTTGTGTTGTGAAAGACTAACTATATTTCCTTCCATCCTATCCTGCCCCCCCCACTTATTCTATTTTCTACTTTGACCCTGTCTCTTTTCAAAAGTGTTTGCTTCTAACTACCCTCTCCCCCAATCTGCCCTTGCTTCTATCACCCTCCTTATTATCCCCTTCTCCCCTGCTTTCCTATAGGGTAAGACACCTGGTTGAATGTATATGTTACTCCCTCCTTAAGCCAAATTCAGTGAGAGTAAGGTTGACCCATTCACTTTCAACTACTTGCTCTTCCCCTCCATTGTAACAGGGTTCTCTTGCCTCTTTTATATGAGACATTTTACCCTAATCCGTCTCTCCATTTCTCCTTCTCCCAATATATTGCTTTTACCTTAATTTTATTTTTTACGTAGCATCCCTTCATTTTCAACTCATCCTGTGCCCTCTGTCTATGTATGCATGTACACACATATGTATACATTTGTGTATATATATATATATATTGTATATATATATATTTATACACATATACCCTCCTATACATACATATTTATGTATGTGTACATATATTTGTTTCAACTATCCTCAAATTTGGAAAAGGCTCATGAGTTATAATTATCATTTTTCCATGTAGCAATGTGAATAAATCAACTTAAAAAAGTTCCTCATTATTTCTTTTTCCTGTTTACCTTCTCATGTTTCTCTTGCTTATAGTATTTGAAAGTCAAATTTTCTATTCAGCTCTGTTTTTTTCATCAAGAATGTTTGAAAATCCGGGGGGGCGGAGCCAAGATGGTGGAGTAGAAACAGCTCGTCCAAGCCTCTCTGCCCCCAGATACCCTACAAACTATGTTAAAAAGGACTCTGAACAACTTCTGGAGCCCCAGCACCCACAGAACGACACAGAGAAGCTAACCTCCCGCTGAGGACAGCCCAGCAGCCCTGCAGGAAGGACCAGCGCAGAGGTCTGGGAGCCGGCAGCGCGCAGAGCACAGGAGCCGAGCCGAGCCCAGGTCCGCGTGAGCCAAGGTTTTAGCCCCAGGGCGGCAGGGCCAACAGCCAGCTGGAGGAACCCCAGAACACCAGGAGCTGTTTGACTCCAGAATTATCAACATAGACATGCCTAGGAAAAAGTGAGAGGTTAGTGTCCTATGGACTTTGGGACCTGTATTTGGGGAATGCGTCAGCTCCCTCCCCTGGGGGCTAGAAGCCACTGAGGAGACACGCCATTTTGTAGTTTTCAGAGGCAGCTCGGGCACTCAGCCTACAAATCGTGGGGAGATCCAGCGATCAGTCTTGGGGGGTAATCACTCTTGCTTTAACCTCTCTGGATCTGGATTGTGATCTAGGGTGGAAGTTGTGGGTGGGTTTACAGCTTGCCAGAAACGGAAGTTGCCCCCCCACATGTTCCGGACGAAAATTCCTCTATCTGGCCTTAAAGCCATAGTGTGGCAACAAGCCCAAAAGTCAAGCAATTAAGTGGCAACATGCCAAGGCAAAGGAAACAGAAAAATGCAACCCTAGACTCCTATTTTGGGGGCATAGAGCGGGAAAAGGACTGTGAGGTCAGAAGTCCTGCTCCAAAAGCCCCAGGGGAAAACATGAGTGGGTTGCAGGCCATAGAGGACCTTAAGAAGGACTTTAAAAATCAAATAAGAGAAGTGGAGGAAAAATTAGAAAGAGAAATGAGAAGGATGCAGGAAAAGTATGAAATGAGGGTCAACAGCCTGACTGAGGAAAACAACTCCTTAAAAAATAGACTAGCTCAAATGGCAAAGGAGGCCCAAAATGGCAATGAGAAGAATGCCTTAAAAAGTCGAATTTGCCAGATGGAAAAAGAATCTCAGAAGTTCACTGAGGAGATTCATTCCTTCAGAGTTCGACTGGAGCAAATGGAAGCTAGTGACTTTATGAGAAATCAAGATGCTGTTAAGCAGATCCAAACAAACGAAAGATTAGAAGGCAATGTGAAATATCTCATGGGAAAAACCACTGACCTGGAGAATAGATCCAGGAGAAACAATTTAAAAATTATTGGAATACCTGAAAGCCATGATCAAGGAAAGAACCTAGAAATCACCCTTCAAGAAATTCTCAAGGAAAACTGCCCTGATGTTTTAGATCCAGAGGGCAAAATACAGGTTGAAAGAATCTACCGATCACCTCCTGAAAAAGATCCCAAAAAGAAAACTCCCAGAAATATTATAGCCAGGTTCCAGAATCCCCAGATCAAGGAGAAAATACTACAAGCGCCCAGGAAGAAACAATTTCAATATTGTGGAAACACAATCAGAATAGCCCAGGACCTGGCAGCTTCTACACTGAGGGATCGAAGGGCATGGAATATGATATTCCAGAGGGCAAAAGAACTGGGAATGAACCCAAGGGTCACCTACCCAGCAAAACTGAGTATTTTGTTTCAGGGGAAAATATGGTCATTCAGTGGAATAGAGGACTTTCAAGCATTCTTGAGGAAAAAACCAGAGTTGAATAGAAAATTTGACATCCAGACACAAGAAGGAAGAGATGCCTGAGAAGGTAATCAGGGAAAAGAAATCAAAAGGAACTTATCAAAGTTGAACTATTTACATTCCTATGTGGAAAAGTAATATCTGTGACTGATGATATCTTTCTCACTATGAAAATAATGGAAGAAGGGGGTGTGGTCATATGAATACATATGTGAATGTGTGTGTATATGGTTACAGTTATATATGGATAGAGGGCATAGGTTGAATTTGTTGGGAAGGGAGAATACTCAAGGGATGAAATTATGAGGTGAGAGAGGAAAGTGGCAAGAGGAGATGGGGAGAGATAGGGTAGGGTAAACTGTCTCATGTAGGGGAAGTGGTTGCAAAGGAGGGGGAGAATAAGGAAGGCTAAAAAGACAAAACCACATTCACATTGAATTTGGTTCAGGGAGAAAATGACATACATACTAAATGGGATTTCTCAAACTGCATCAGGATAGGGGGAAGGGGGATGAGAGGAGGGATGATGGATAGGAGGGCATCCTTGGGGGGAGGGGAGGTTGGAAGTACCCACTATAGAAGAGGGACAGGATCATGTAGGGAATGGACCAGGTGGGGGGTGGGATGATTGGGAGGGAATTATAAGCAGCCTTGTACAATATATCTACTATGATAATGTTTTGCATAGCTAGACATGTACAACATATACTGAATTACTTATCTCCCAAGAAGGAATGGGTGACAAGGGAGGAAGGAAATGGATCTGAAATTTGAGGTCGTAACATTAGATGTTTCAAATATATATAAATAGTATTATTAATACTCTTTTGCCTATAATTGGGAGATAAGATGTGCAGGCATTGGGACACAAAGATTCATCTTCCTCTAATGGAAAAGTCGATGGGGGTATGGGTGAAGGTATGGGAGAGAGCAGATTGGAGGAAGCGATATCTTGTGGGACTGCTATTCTGGGAGGTTGGGTAGGGGAATAATGGGGGGAAAATGATTGTAACTCAAAATCTGGCAGAAATGAATGATGTAAAACAGAAGTTAATAAAACATTTGTTTAAAAAAAATAAAAAAAAGAGAATGTTTGAAAATCCTCTATTTCATTGAATGACCATATTTTCCCCTGAAGCATTACACTCAGTTTTGCTGGGTAGGTGATTCTTGGTTTTAATCCTAGATCCTTTGATTGCCATAATATCATATTCCAAGGCCTTTGATGCCTTAATGTAGAAGCTTCTAGGTCTTCTATTATCCTGATTGTGTTTCCACAATACTTGAATTTTTCTGACTGCTTGTAGTATTTTCTTCTTGACCTGGTAAGTTTGGAATTTGGCTATGATATTCCTTGGAGTTTTCTTTTTGGGATCTCTTTCTTTCTTTCTTTCTTTCTTTCTTTCTTTCTTTCTTTCTTTCTTTCTTTCTTTCTTTCTTAAACAAATGCTTTATTAACTTCTGGTTTACATCATTCATTTCCACCAGATTATGAGTTACATTTTTCCCCTATTTTTTCCCTACCCACCACCCCAGAATAGCAGTCCCACCAGATATCTCCTCATCCAATCTGCTCTCTCCCATATCTTCTCCCATACCCCCTTCGACTTTGCCATTAGGGCAAGGTGAATCTCTGAGCCCCACTGCCTGGACATCTTATGAAACATTTATTTTTAAAACTTTGATTTTCAGATCCATTCCCTTTCTCCCTTGTCACCCACTCCCTCTGAGAAGATAAGCAATTCAGTATGTGTTGTACATGTATATCTATGCAAAACATTACCATAGTAGATATATTGTAAAAGACTGCTTATATTTCCCTCCCACCTGTCTCACCTCCCACCTGGTCCATTCCCTACTTTGATCCTGTCCCTCTTTGATAGTGGGTACTTCTAACCTCCCCTCTCCCCAGAATGCCCTCCCCTCCATCATCCCCCCTCTCATCCCCCTTTCCCCTACTCAGGAGAGTGAGTGAGGGTAAGATATTCCATTTAGTATGTATGTGATTCTCTCCTTGAGCCAACTTCAATGAGAATATGTTTTTGCCTTTTTGCCTTCCTGTTCCCCTCCCCTGCAACTACTTCCCCTTGCCTCTTCTACATGAGATAGTTTGTCCTACCCTGTCTCTCTCCATTTCCTCTTGCCACTTTCCTCTCTCAACTCTTGACTTCACCCTTTAAGAATCATCCCTTCCTTGGGGTGACTAGGTGGCGCAGCAAGCAGAGAGCCAGCCCCGGAGCCAGAAGGACCTGAGCTCAGATCTGGCCCCAGACACCCAACACACAAACAAAAACCCAGCCACGTGAACCTGGGCAAGTCACACAACCCCAATTGCTCTCCAAAATAAAATAATCATCCCTTCCTATCAAATTCAACCTGTGCCCTCTATCCATGTATACCTGTGAACATATGCCATGTACTCTTGTTCAATTATTTTCATAATGAGAAAGGTTTCATCAAACACAGTTATTGTTTTTCCATGTAGGAATGTAAATAGTCCAACTTTGATAAGTTCCTTTTGATTTCTTTTCCTTGATTGCCTTCTCAAGCATCTCTTGCTTCTTGTGTCTGGATGTCAAATTTTCTATTCAACTCTGTTTTTTTCCTCAAGAATGCTTGAAAGTCCTCTATTCCACTGAATGACCATACTTTCCCCTGAAACAAAATACTCAGTTTTGCTGGGTAGGTGACCCTTGGGTTCATTCTTAGTTCTTTTGCCCTCTGGAATATCATATTCCATGCCCTTCGATCCCTCAGTGTAGAAGCTGCCAGGTCCTGGGCTATTCTGATTGTGTTTCCACAATATTGAAATTGTTTCTTCCTGGCTGCTTGTAGTATTTTCTCCTTGATCTCGGGATTCTGGAACCTGGCTATAATATTCCTGGGAGTTTTCTTTTTGGGATCTTTTTCAGGAGGTGATCTGTGGATTCTTTCAACCTCTATTTTGTGCTCTGGGTCTAAAACATCAGGGCAGTTTTCCTTGAGAATTTCTTGAAGGATGATTTCTAGGTTCTTTCTTTGATCATGGCTTTCAGGTAGTCCAATAATTTTTAAATTATCTCTCCTGGATCTATTTTCCAGGTCAGTGTTTTTCCCATGAGATATTTCACATTGCCTTCTATTCTTTCATTTGTTTGGATCTGTTTAATAGTATCTTGATTTCTCATAAAGTCACTAGCTTCCATTTGCTCCAGTCTCACTCTGAAGGAATGAATCTCCTCAGTGAGCTTTTGAGATTCTTTTTCCATCTGGCAAATTTGACTTTTTTTTTTTTTTTTAAGCAATTGGGGTTAAGTAACTTGCTCAAGGTTACACGACTAGTCATTATTTATGCGTGGGTGCTCATTTTCTGAGGCCGGATTTGATCTCGGGTCATCCCAACTCCAAGGCCGGCGCTCTTACTCACTGTGCCACCTAGCCGCCCCAAATTTGACTTTTTAAGGCATTCTTCTCCTCATTGCCTTTCTGAGGCTCTTTTGCCTTTTGAGTTAGTCTATTTTTTAAGGTGTTATTTTCCTCAGTCAGGCTGTTGACTGTCATTTCATACTTTTCTTGCATCTTTTTCATTTCTCTTCCCAAATTTTCCCCCACTTCTCTTATCTGCTTCTTAAGGTCCTTTATGGCCTGTAGCCAGCTTGTGTTTTCATTTGGGGCTTTTGTTGCAGGAGTTCTGACCTCACAGTCCTCCTCCATGCTTTGAGCCTCTTTGCCCCTAAAATAGGAGTCCAATGTTGAACTTTTCTGTTTATTTTGTTTCATTTGCCTAGGAATATTGCCACTTAATTACTTGATTTTTGGGCTTGTTGCCACAGTAGGACTCTGCCTCCAGACAGGGGAGCTTCTGCCCAAATGTGGGGTCTTCACAACTTCCACCAGTTGGGTGGCCTCTGTAAAGCTTCCACCCACTCTGGCAAGTTGGATACCCACCCCAAACTTCCCCCCCAGACCACAATCCAGATCCAGGCAGTTTAAAGCAAAAGTGATTAACCCCCAGACTGATTACTGGATCTTCCTACAGTTAGCAGACTAGGAGCTAGAGCCACTATTGACTCTGCAAAATGGCTTCTGTGCAGCTGTTACTTCAGCAGCTTTTTGCCCCCAGGGGAGGAAGCCACATGTTCCCCAAATACTGGTCCCAAAGTCCGTAGGGCACTACCCTCTCACTTTGTCCTAGGCATATCTGTGCTGATAATTCTGGAATCGCCACAATTGCTGGTGTTCTGGGGTTCCACCAGCAGGCTGAAGGCCCGGCTGCCCTGGGGCTAAAACCGTGGACCTGGGCTCGGCTCTTCGGGCTGTGCTGGCCGCTCCCTGCAGGGCTGCTGGGCTGTCCTCAGCAGGAGGTTAGCTTCTCTGTGCTGTTCTGTGGGTGCTGTGGCTCCAGAAGTTGTTCGGAGCTCCCTTTCACATTGTTTGAAATTTGTGTGGGGCAGAGCACATTGGAAATGCTGTTTCTACTCTGCCATCTTGGTTCTGCCCCCCCGGAGTCTTGCGATCTTTTTCAAGAGGTGATCAGTGTATTCTTTCATTTTCTATTTTGCCCTCAGGTTCTAGAATATCAGGGCAATTTTGCTTGCTAATTTCTTGAAAGATGTTGTCTAGGTTCTTTTATTGATCATGCTTTTCAGGTAGTCCAATAATTTCAAAATTATCTCTTCTGGATCTGTTTTCCAGGTTAGTAGTTTTTCCAGTGATATATTTCAAATTGCCTTCTATTTTTTTCTTTTCTTTGGATCTGTTTTAGAGTATCTTGATTTCTCATAAAGCCATTAGCTTCCAGTTGCTCCAATCTAATTTTGAAGGAATTATTCACATGAATAAGTTTTTGAAATTCCTTTTCCATCTGGAAAATTTGGCTTTTTAATGCATTCTTCTTCTCATTGGCTTTTTGGGCCTCTTTTGCCATTTGGATTAGTTTATTTGTTAAGGTGTTATTTTCTTCAGTATTTTTGGAGTCTCTTTTAGGAGGCTATTGACTTGCTTCTCATGATTTTCTTGCATCATTCTCATTTCTCTTCCCAAATTTTCATCCACTTTTCTTACTTGATTTTCAAAATCCTTCTTGAGCTCTTCCATGGCCTGTGACCAATTCATATTTTTCTTGGAAGCTTTTGATGCAGGAGTTCTGATTTTGTTGTCCTCCTCCAGTTCCATGCTTTGATCCTTTTTGTGTCCTCAAAAGAATTGTATGATCTGATTGTGCTACCTCATCTTGCCAAGTACTTGACTTTTGAGCTCTTTGCCATGGTAGAACTCTGTTTCCAGAACGGAGAGAGCTTTGCTGGGGTTTTAGCAGCTGCTGGAGCTATTACTTAAGTGCCGTCTCTACAGCCCCCACAAGCTCTAGCACACTGACCACACACCCCAGGGCCACCACCCAAGATATCTATCTAGATCTAGGCAGGTTAAAGCAAGAGTGATTATCCTCTGAATGGCTGCTTGGTACCCCTACAATCTGCAGGCCAGGAGCTCTGGAGGTAGCCATGCAAGAGCAGCTGTGGCTGCCATGCCTCTGTCACTCCTTGCCATGCCTCTGTCACTCCTTGCCCCAGGGGCAGAGGCTGGACTGCACTCTTCCTTAACACTTCCAACAGAGCTACCCACTGACTTTTTATTTTTCCTTTGATGTTTATGGGTTGGGAAGTCTGGAAACCACCACAGCTGCTGGTGATTCACTCTCCTGATGCCTGCTTTGGCCAGTCTGGGCCACCCTGGGCCACCATGGTTCATGTGGGTCTGTGCTCTACTCCCTACCTGGTGTGATAGATCCCTCATGCCAGGCTGCCTTCAGCAGGATATTTGTTTCTCTCTGTTACTTTGTGAGTTCTGTAGCTTTAAAGTTTGTTTAGAGTCATTTTTACAGGTATGGGAAGTGGTTGGAGCCAGAGCCAATGCCAAGTTTGTGCTTGTACTCAGCCATCTTGCCTCCCCCCTTCCCACCCTACACATCCTTTACATTTTCTGCTGCTCTTAGATGTATTGGTCAGAGCAATATGAGGTGCAAGCATTTCCTAGGGCTGGGGAGGGCACCCTGTGTCTAGAACACCAGTCTGTGCCCAACCCAATTAACCAGTCAACAAGCACCTGGGCTCTGGGGATACCAGTACAGAGAATGAATTGATCCCTGCCCCCAAGGAGCTTTTGTTCTATTGGGGGTGAGCAGTGAAAGAGACAAAAAATACACAGAGAAGTGTTCACTGAAAAAAAAAAAGATAAAAAGGTTAAGTCCAAAAGTGATCCATGGTGGTTGAGGAGGGTGGGTATTGGCAGTTGGGGTCCAGAAGGAGGAAGAGGAGAGATACATGCAGAAGGTGGTATTTGAGCTGCATCATAAAAGAAGAATGGGAGTCTTTCCCCTGCCTTAATTTTCCCCCCGATCTGTCCTATTCCTAGAGCTATGTGATCCTGTATCTGGTTCTGTCTGCCCATTTCCTGGAGGCAGCTAAGTGGCACAGTGGATAGAGTTCTGTGTCACCCTAGCTGAGTCATTTCACCTGTTTTCCTCAGTGTCCTCATCTGTAAATATGGGGATAAATAATAGCACCACTTTCCCCAGGTTGTTGTGAGGATCAAATGAGATACTTGTTAAACCCTTAGGCCAGTGCCCAGCACACAGAGGAACCTAGATACATATAGTGATGCCCTGGGGGTTAAGGTAAGGAGGCAATGAGGCTGGGCAGTATGAAGGCACAGAGATGGGAGACCAGTGCTGTGTGACCAAAGCAGGGAGAAAGCAAGCTTAGCAATATTCAGGTGTGTGATGGGAAGTGTTTAACAACAAGCTCCCTGACAACATGTATTTTTATATTTAATATGCAGTATTAACATCTTCTCTTTCACTTTTTAAAAGTCTGGACTGTAATCAAAACAGTCATTCAAGTCCTGATTTGTAGCACTTGATGCTGTCCAGCGTATAAATGCCTACACAGGAAATTTAACAATTGCCTCTTAGACAGTAAGACCTGGGTCCAGCATCTTTTTGACTATGTCAGTTTTGGATGGGAATTAATGTACTTTGAGGCTTAGTCCAGGTTGCAGCAGGGCCTATAAACTAAACAGAGGCCATTACATTTTGTCCCAGAGGAAAGAAGGAAGCATTGAAGTTTCTTGGGAGACACAGGTCTGCATTGTAGGCAGTTCACTTTGGCACTAATACAGAGGATGGGAGGGAGTTGTGAGATGTTTGAGGCAGGGAGGCCCATAAGGAGGCCACTGCAGTACCTCAGGCCCAAGGTAACAGGGGTCAGAAATAACATGGAGGCTGTGGTATGGGCAGAAAGGAGCCGGCAGAGTATGTTGTGGAGGTAGGAATGTTAAGATTTACAGCCATGTTGATGTAACACCAAGCGGTCTTCCTTGGAAGAATGGAAGAATGGTGGTGACTTTGACATGACCTGAGTTCAATTTCAGCTTCCTGCACTTGCTGGCTGACCCTGGGCAAGTCATTTAATCCCAACTGCCTTCCCACTACAAATAAAAGTTCAGTCACTCAACTAGCATTGATTAAGAGATTAGTATGGCCAGACCCTGTGCCAAGTGCTGAGGATACAAAGCAAACCAAAACAAACCAAACAGTAAAAGCAAAAAAAAACATTGCTTGTTCTCAAGGAGCTCCCAGTCTAATGGGGGAGACAAGATGTAAATACCTAGACACAGCTAGGTGTATATGTAGAAACTGGGGATAAACCCAGAAGAACTGTGCAGATAAGAGCCTGGGAAACGCTTGGTGTAGAAGGTGGAATGTTAGCTGATTCTCAGGAGGCAGCAACGGGGCGTAAGAAGGAGATCATGCCAGGCATGGACAGCAGACTGGGAAGAGCCTCAAATTGCAAGGGCCTGTGAGCAGCATGGCTGGGAGGCCAGTGTCATGAGCCCTTCAATGGCTTTTGGGCAGAGTAAGGGGAAAGAAAACTGAAAAGGGTGAAAGGCTCAGTGAAGGAAGGGCCTTCAAAGTGTAAGGTCAATTTAAAGCCCATCAATCAAGGCAAGATTTTCAGGGACTCTAAATGTCCCAGAAAAGAAGGTGGCATTTCATGCTAGAAGTAAAAAGAGTTATTGGCACTTCCTTGGTAGGGGATGACAGCTGTCAGATCCCATTTTAGAAAATCACTTTGGTAGATGTGTGAATGAAAATGGAGAGACTGGAGGAAAGGAAACCAACTAAAAGTGTCTTGGAGTTGGCCAGATCAGCAGTGATGAAAGTGAGAATAGGATTATGGCTTGGTGATTGGGAAGAAGGAACAGATGGGGGTAATGCTGGATCAGTGGAAGGACCAGACTGGCAATTGATTAGATAAAAGAGGTAATGGTGAGGGAAACACTGAGGATGGCATATAGTGTGTGTGCTTGTGTATCCTGAACTGAAATGGTCAGCTTAAGAAGCGTCTGACTCTTCATGACTCTATCTAGGCTTTTCTTGGCAAAGATGGTGGACTGGTTTGCCATATCCTTCTCCAGCTCATTTGACAGATGAGGAAACTGAGGCAAAAAGGGGTTAAGTGATTTGCCCACAGTCACAGAGCCAGTAAGTGAGATCAAATTTGAAGCCAAATCTTTCTCACTACAGGCCTGGCACTCTATCCAACTGTGCCACTTAGCTGTTCCCAGTGCAGAGAAAGAATTTAGGGAAATAGGAGGGCTGGGGGAAGGACAGAGACAATGAATTCTGTTTTAAAGATGTTTGACTAAGAACTCTTTCCCTAGCCATAGTTAGGTAAGGGTCTCTTTTATTTTAAGATGTGATCTTTGATATTTAGGTCATATACATTATTAATAATGTATTCTTATTAGTTTTTCCCCCCACATGCCCCGAAACTGTGTTCCCATTTATGGAAATAAAATTTCCCTTTTTGTAGATGCTGTTAGAAAAATCAAACTCATTTAGGCTTTGTCTCTTTCCCTTTCTCATTCCTTGGTCTAAGGCTTTTAAGACACTATGTGAAGTTCCATTTCTGAGAGGAGTTTTAATTGTTGTGCCTTTTTCTTAAACAATGGGTGTTCTGCAAAGTTAACTCATAAACACAGCCTTCCTAAATCAGCAGAATTTTCCACCATTGCTACTTTCTTTTGCAGATAGAGCCTTGTCTGTGTGCCAGCTTATCAAAAATCAGATAGTATAGGCCAAAAGCAATGTCAAATCAGAACTATGGTAGTGCAATTAATTTAGAGAGAGGAACATGGAAAAGCACCAAGATGGTTCATGAAAACACATTGTGACCACTTGCCCAACTCCCAAGACATAGTCATGTTTGGGTCCCTGGGGGGGCGATGAGAGCTCTCCTCTTGAGCTCCAGGGGTAGCCCTGAGATGTTGCAGCTTCTGTCACTCACAACCCCCCATCTGGGATATCATTCCCCATTGTCGATCAAGGAGAATTAGATTAGCTTTTAGAAAAGAGTGTTTACTGAGGACCTATCAGACAGATAGTAATTCCAAAACATTTCCCTGACCCCACACAAATCCTTGTGGAGATGAGACTGAGATGGAATGTGAGGGAATTGCAGTGAGGGATCCTTGGAGTGCCAGGGATCCTCTACAATTTCCAGCTCTCTTCTTGTGGGGTCTTCCTGACATCCTCCAAAGGGTTCATTCTCTGTTGGACTTTGCTTATTGGGGTCATCCTCAAGAAGAGAGCCGGCATGTCTCTCTGTCTTCTTCAAGGTGGTTTCCACTATCCTTTGGGACTGGGGAAGAGGAGACTCCCTTTCCATCTTCACTTGTAGGTACTTCTTCCATAGTCCGATATTACTGCTCCAACAAACTCTGGTACTATCTACAGTCTTGGGAGTATGTGTCCCAATGGAGTCCTAGGGTATAGATATTCATTGAAAAGAATTCTCCCAAGGTCAAAGTCCTTACCTACCCTCAGGCACAGAGTAATGGGAATGATATGTCATATCTATGAAGACTTGATGTGCCTTCATTTCTCCTTCAGTATGCCCCCCAGAGTGGAGCTCCTAAACATTATCAATGTCAACCAACAACTTTCCTTTCTGGGGGTCACCTAATTGCCATATTCAATTAGAGACAGGGCACAAGAATACAGGGGGACCCTTCCTATGCCCTGTAGATTGCTGAAGAGCCCAGCATCATCCTGTCAATAACATTGCACCATTGGGCTCATTTTTTTTGCTTTTTGGAGGGCAATTGGGGTTAAGTAACTTGCCCAAAGTCACATGGCTAGGTTTTTGTTTGTGTGTGCGTTAAGTGTCTGAGGCCGCATCCGAACTCAGGTCCTTCTGACTCCAGGGCTGACACTCTACTCACTGTGCCACCTAGCCGCCCCCTATTGGGCTCATTTTTAAGTATGAAACACCACATAAAATATTTTTGTTTTATTATTGGAGAAAGAAGTAGATGGATTTGAATATTTCTGTTGGAAGAAATAAAATATGTATTGAGTTTCTAGATTTAATCCTTTAACTTCGATACACACACACACACACACACACACACACACACACACACACACACACACGCTTAAGCTTCCTGAATGTAACTGGCCATATCTTCCCCCTCTCCAGGGTTTTAGAGGTACCCCTGAAGAAGGGCAGTGAGATGCTTCTGATGCTATTGGCTTGATCCCCAACTCCAGTGTATCCCCCCACTATCAACCACCAGAGGTCCCTCTGGCCTCTATCTCATTTGCCAGAGTTAGTTTGTTCTCCATATCATATAACCACTTGGTGTCTCCTTGATGTTATCAATAAGTAATTAATACCAATTCATTTTGGTTTTGTTATTTGTGACTAGCTCTTCTTATCTTGATCATGATACTATAACAATTCAAGGCCTGTTCCCACACCATTTATTGGTAAAGAGTACCTTTGATCTACTCCAATTCCCACCTAGTCTTATCTTCCCTAGTCCACCTCATGACTTCTACCTCCTGGTGGCTCACCTTACTGATGCTAGAATTAATAGACACCTGACTCATAGTCCCTGCAGCTCAGAGCTTGCTAGCTTAAGAGATTTACCAGCCTCAGCCTCTACAACATCAGTGAATATAAGCACATCCCCAGTCCAATTAGCTCTTATAAAAATACATTTATTTATTAATATTTATATTTATTTCCACATTATCTGCCTCCCTTCACCCCTTCCCCACCCATTGAGAAAGCAAGATATGTTATCCTTTATACAAATAGTCATGCAAAGCATATTTCTGCACTAGTCATGTTCTGAAAAAAAGTGCAAGAAAAATAATTGAAAAAAAAAAACCTGCTTCATTCTGCACTCAGAGTTCTTTAGTTTTTTCCATGGAGATGTATAGGATTTTATTTTCTGCATCCTTTGGGGTTATGAGGAATCCTTATACTGATCAGAGTAACTAAGTCTTTCACAGTTGCTCTCTTTACACTATTACTTTTATTGTGTACAACATTGACCTGATTCTGCTCTTTGCATCAGTTCATGTAAGTCTTCCAAGGTTTTTCTGAAATTATCTTCCTCTTAATTTCTTTTTTGTTAAAGCAATTGGGGTTAAGTAACTTGCTCAAGGTTGCACGACTAATTATTTATGTGTGGGTGCTAATTTTCTGAGGCTGGAACCGATCCTGGGTCCTCCCGACTCCAGGGCCAGCGCTCTTACTCACTGTGCCACTTAGCTGCCCCTTTCCTCTTAATTTTTTATGGTATAATAGTACTCCATCACAATCGTATACCATAGCTTGTTTACATTCCCCAGCTGATGGGCATCCCCTCAGTTTCCAATTCCTTGCTACTACCAAAAAGAGAGCTGTTATAAATATTTTTGTACATAGATGGCCCCTTTCCTCATTTAAAAAAAATTCCTTTGGATATAGACCTAGCAGTGGGATTTCTGCACAGTTCTACAGCCCTTGTGTAGACCTAAATTACGCTTCAGAATGGTTGAAGCACTTCACACTTTCACTAACATTGCATTAGTACACCTGTTTTTCTATATCACTGATGTTGCTTAGTTGTTTTTTCAGTCATTTCCACCTCTCCCAGACGTCATCTCAGGTTTTCTTGGCAAAGGTACTAGAGTAGTTTGTCATTCCTTCTCTAGCTCATTTTACAGATGAGGAAACTGAGGTAAAGTTAAGTGACTTGCCTAGGGTCACAAAATTCTTCATTGTCTCAGACCAGATTTGAACTCAGGAAAATGAGTCTTCTTGAGTCCAGGCCTGACACTCTATCCAGTGTGCCACCTAGATACCCTATCTACATCCCTAAAGAGCTATTTTATTTAAAAAATATATAGCAAGAACCAAAGTATTTAAATGTACCCCTAATCCATGGGGCACTCTCTTCTACCACCTCAGACCTTGAAGAGTAGGTTCAACCTTTCATTGGTTATGACTAAATCATCAGCCCATCTGTTTCTGTCCAGACATTGCATAGCCATGGGACAAGTCACTCCCTTGGTAGACGCTGATGGTGTTGAATCTTCCAGACCAAACCAATGCATGGCTGAGCCAAGGATTCTTTCCATACAGTTGGGCCTGTCCTGGGTTTTACCACTGGTCCTTCTGTTGGTTTGCCAATATATTAAAAGCTCATGAAGAAAGAAGTCTCAAGTAGAAGGCATTCTTGTCAGACAAAGGCTTACTTTAGGTAGGTAGGTGGAAGAAGGATCCACCATGCTGTACTGGTAGGAAAGGCCAGTGGGCAATTAGCTTGCCCAGGAGAGTAGGTGGGACATGTGCCTGCCAGGCACTTGACACATTATGGGAAGCTCAATGTGATGGTTTGGAGATATGGCACACTTCCAAGCTGACTCTAATGAACTTCTCTCCAATAGGAGGCCCCTGACAAGACTGAAAGAACTCACTCTTCCCAGGGATAACAACAAAGTCCCTTTCCCTTTGTAGCTAAGAGAAAATGAAGCAGAAGGTCCCTGAGGCCATGGAACAGTGTCAGCCAGTTCCTGTGATTTTTATCCCTGTTCATCTTTTCTTCTTGCTCTTCACTAACCCCAGAAGCCAGCCATTGTGTGCATCCCTCATCCTCTGTAGCCAGTGACAATGCATGAGACTGAAAGGCCCTGGGACTCATCCTAGCCTTGCCTGAAGCTTCAGAGCCTGCATCATGGTTCAATCCAGCCCAGCTGTCCACATTTTATGTCTATATCTTCTCAAGTTTTGTTTCTGAATGTTTCACATTTTTCCAGCAATTTCCCAATCAATGAGTACCTCCTCACTTCCAGGTCTTTGTTATGACAAAAAAGCCTTTATGTATATATATATATATATATGTGTGTGTGTGTGTGTGTGTGTGTGTGTGTGTGTGTGTGTGTGCATGTGTTTAGTAGTGGTATCGTTGGATTAAAAAGTATGTATTACTTAAGTATAATTTCACCTTTTTTTCACAATAATGGTAAAACAAAGAGAGAAACAGAGACAGAAACATCCAAGAGAAAGATAACATTTACTAAACACTCCTTTTGTTCCAAATACATTATTGACCTCTACTAGTAATATATTAATGTTCCTGTCTTCCCATAGCCCCTTCAAAATTGGTCATTTTCCTTTGTAGCCATCTTAATAAATATGACACAAAACTTGTTGTTTTAATTTTCAGCCAGAGCAGACTTTAAAGAACTTATACATCAAATGTGGAGTAGTACAAAGATTATACCCACGTACTTTATAGTAATATAATTAACATTTGCTTCTGCTTTTTTTCCTCTTCCTGTTTCCTTAACCCATACTAATGGGTTTTACATTTCTTTCTCTTCTTTGAATCCTACCCTTGACAATCTGCTTTTCAAAGCTGGTTTGTTTTGATTTTTATTGTTTGTTGCACATTTTTACTTTTCTCTTAAACTTCAACTCTTCCTCCAACATTGTCTAGTTCCCTGCTAATTTTTAACACATTTGTATGTTATAATCTTTGCATGAGTATGTTCATGTATAAAAACATTTGGGTGTGTTCAATCTTACTTTGACTAGTTCAGATAGGAGCTTGATGTTCATGTGTTCTCTGTCCCCATTAAAACCTCTGTAATTATATGTTCTTCAACCATACCCGAGTGATTATATGTTCTTATGAGAAATAATAATAATAATTTCCTCCCTTCTACTCATTTGTTTTCTGTTGTATTCCTTTCCCTTTTCTTTTCTTCACCTCTTTTTTCTCTTGTTTATTTATTATTTTACATCATTCATTTCCACAAGACTTTGAGTTACAAATTTTCTCCCCATTTTTCACCTACTCACAACCCCAAAACAGCAATCCAACTGAATATTCCCTCCTCGTATCTGTTCTCTCCCATATCTTCCCCCATCACCCCCTCCGACTTTCCAATAGGGTATGGTGGATCTCTATAACCCAGTGCCTGTATAACTTTCCCAGTTGAATGTAAAATAATAATAATAATAATAATAACAATAACAATAATGAGATATCTATATTATTTATTTATTTATTTAAATACTTCATGTTAAAACTTTGAGTTTAAGATTCTTTCCCTTCCTCCCTTGTCATCCATCCTTACTGGGAAGATAAGCAATATAGGTAGTACATGTGTAGGTATGAAAAACATTTCCATAGTTTACATATTGTGACTGACTATATTTCTCTCCATCCTATTTCTCTCCCCCCACTGTTCTATTCTCTACTTTGATCCTGTTCCTTTACAAAAGTGGGTGCTGCCAACTTCCTTCCCCCCAGCCTGCCCTCCCTTCCATCATGCCCCCTCTCAGTCCCTTCCCGCCTATTATCCTATAGGATGAGAAACTCTATTTACTGTGTATGTAATTTCCTCCCTAAAACAAATTCAATAAGAATATGGCTGACTCATTCCCTTTTGTCTTCTTGTTCTTCCCCTCCATTGTAACAAAATTTCCCTTGCCTCTTTTATATGAGATAATATACCTCATTCTCTCTCTCCCCATCTCCTCTCATTATATTCCTCTCTCACCTCTCAATTTCACATTTTAAGTATCATCCCTTTCTATTAAATTGGTCTTGGTCACTCTGTCTATGTATACCTGTACACATATATACACACACACTCACATATGTATTCATATACCCATATACCATCCAATAGAGACATACACACACACACACACATATATATATATATATATATATATATATATATACATATCTATATCTATCTATCTATCTCTATATCTCTATATCTCTATATCTATCTATCTATCTATCTATCTATCTATCTATATTATACATTTCTGTTCCCTTTAACTATTCCTATACTGAGAAAAGCTTCATAAATTACAATGATCATTTTTCCATGTAGGAATGTAAATAGTTCAAATTTGTTAAGTTCCTAATTGTTTCTTTTCTCTGTTTACCTTCTCATACTTCCCTTACTTGTTGTATCTGAATGTCAAATTTTCTATTCAACTCTGTTTTTGTAATAAAGAATCCTTGAAAGTCATCTATTCCATTGAATGACCATATTTTCCCCTGAAATATGATACTCAGTTTTGCTGGGTAGGTGATTCTTGGTTTTAATCCCAGCTCCTTTGACCTCCATATTCTATATTTGACCTACCATATTCCAAGCCTTTCAATCCCTCAGTATAGAAGCTATCAGATCCTGTGTATCCAATTGTGTTTCCACAATATTAAAATTGTTTCTTGGGGCGGCTAGGTGGCGCAGTGAATAGAGCGCTGGCCCTGGAATCAGAAGGCCCTGAGTTCGGAGCCGGCCTCTGACACTTAATCCATACGAACAAAAAAACCTAGCCGTGTAACCTTGGGCAAGTTACTTAACCCCAATTGCCCTAAAGGGGCGGCTAGGTGGCGCAGTGAGTAAGAGTGCCGGCCTCGGAGTTTGGATGACCCGAGATCAGATCCGGCCTCAGAAAATGAGCACCCACGCATAAATAATGACTAGCCGTGTAACCTTGAGCAAGTTACTTAACCCCAATTGCTTAAAAAAAAAAAAAAAAAAAAAAAATTGTTTCTTCCTGGCTGCTTGTAATATTTTCTCCTTGATCTGGGAACTCCAGAACCTGGTTATAATATTCCTAGGAGTTTTCTTTTTGGGAACTTTTTCAGGAGGTCATCAGAGGATACTTTCAACCTCTATTTTGCCCTCTGGTTCTAAAACATCAGGGCAATTTTCCTTGACAATTTCTTGAAGTATGATTTCTAGGTTCTTTTTTTCATCATGCTTTCAAGTAGTCAAAAAAATTTAAAATTATCTCTCCTGCAACTCTTTTCAAGGTCAGTGGTTTTTCCAATGAGATATTTCACATTGCCTTCTATTTTTTCATTTGTTTGGATCTATTTAATAGTATCTTGATTTCTCATAAAGTCACCAGCTTCCATTTGCTCCAATCTAATTCTGAAGGAATCATTCTCTTCAATGAGCTTTTGAGATTCTTTTTTCCATATGGCAAATAAGGCATTTTTCTCCTCATTGCATTTCTGAGCCGCTTTTACCACCTGAATTAGTCTATTTTTAAAGTGTTATTTTTCTTCAGTCAGGTTGTTGATTCTCATTTCATAATTTTCTTGCATCATTCTCATTTCTCTTCCCAATTTTCCACTTCTTTTATTTGGTTTTAAAACTCCTTCTTAAGCTCCTCTGTGTCCTGTAACCAATTCACATTTTTTTTTCTTAGAACCTTTTGGTGCAGGAGTTCTGACTTCACTGTCTTCCTCCTGTTACATGCTTTGATTCTTTTTCTCCCCAAATAGAAGTGTAATATCAGATTGCTGTGCTTGCTTTCCTTCCTTTGCTTGATCATGTTGCCACTCAATTACTTGACTTTTGAGCTTTTTGCCACAGTCGAATTCTGCTACCAGAGAGGCAAGCTTTATCCTAAAACACTAGGGTTTTTGCAGCTCCTGGAGCTATTAGTTGGCTGCCCTCTCTAAAGCCTCCACTAGCTCTGGCAAACTGGTCACATAACCCAGGATTTCCACCTTAGACCACAATCCAGAACCAAGCAGGTTAAAGCAAGAGTGATTACCCCTCAAACTGGTCGCTTGGTGCCCCTACAATCTGCAGGCCAGGAGCTCTGAAGCAGCCACGTGGAAGCAACTGCACAGCTGCTGTGCCTCAGCCCCTTCTCCCTCCAGGGGATAAAGGCCAGACCATTATCCCAAACTCCTGGTTCCCAAAGTCCACACTGCACTGACTTCTTACTTTGTCCTTAGGATCTATGGGTTGATAATTCTGTAAACCAACACAGCTGCTGGTGATCTGAAGTTCCTGTACCTGGTGGCTGGCTGTGGCCACCCGGAGGCTAAAACCTTGGGCATGTGTGGGGCTGGACTTGGCCTCAGAGCACTGTACTGACCCCTTCCTGCCGGCCTGCCAGAAAGTCTTCAGTGAGGAGTTAGCTTCTCTCTGTCATTTTCTGGGTTCTGTCTTCTTTACCATTTGAAAACAAACATAATAGCACAAAACTACTGCCACTGCCTACTTTGCCCCCTCTTTTACTCTTATATACAGAAGGATTCTGATGAAAACAAATTGTCTTATCTTTCCCTATGAAAATGTAAGTACTTCGTCATTATTTATCCCTTTCAAATTGTTAAAGTACATTTATATGCTTCTAGTTTCTTCATGTTTCCTGTATTTGAGTTTCACGCATTTTTCTCAGCTTTTCTTTTTTTCTCACCAGGAATTATTGTAAATATTCTAGTAAGGGGTAATTTCTCCAATGGAGGTTTATATTAACTTTTACAGAATAAATTGTTTCTAGGCTGAAAATTTCCTTCTTCCCTCCTTCCCCCTTCTTCCCCCCTCTCTTTCTTGATTGTTTTTGGCATATGATATTCTAAGATTTCCTTTTCTTTATCATACTTTTTGCCTGTTTTTTTTTGTTGTTGTTGTTATTCTGGTTATGGTTCCTTGAAATTTGATCTCTTTCCTCATATATGCTTGTAGGACTTTTTCTTTGACCTCAAAGCTCAGGTATTTTATTATTAAATTTCATGGTGTATTCAATTTGAAGTCAATTTTTGGAGGTGTCCAGTAGAGTCTATTTTGGATTTATTCTGTATCACTAATATTTCTAAGCTATTTCCTTTGGTGATTTTCTGAAATACGATTTTCAAAGAATTTTTGTTTGGTAATTTTTGGGAGATTGGTTGGGGTGAGAATGAATTATAAATGAGCTCCAAACATACTTTCCAGGTTAGTTGTTTTGTTACTAGATACCTTGTTTCTTGTTGCCTTGAATCATTGAGTTCTGTATGCTTTATTCTACTTTTATGGGTATTCACAACTCAGGTAAGGTTTTCTACCTTCTGTCTTAGACTTTATATTCTTTTTCTAAATGTTTTACTGCCATTCTTTATTCTTTGTTTTAACTCTCTTTTTTATTCCCTGATGTGAGCAGTCTATTCTTTTTCTTTACCCTGGATTTCTTTTTGTTATGATTGCAATTATATATTTTTCTGAGATTTTATCTTGGCATGCTGTTGTTTCTTAATTGAATTAGGAGCTTTCTTCTCTTTGCTTATATCTCCAGCCTTAGAACTTAGACCCAGACATTGTATCTTACCAAGTTTTGCATACTTCTCACACCCTTGGCTGGCATGGCTAGGCCTAGTTACCATGAATTCCCAGATAGACAAGGCTTGTATCTTTCTTCCCTGAAGTCCAAACACTTCTCCCCTCTCCCAGTGCTATGGGTACTCACTGTATCCTGGTTGTACGCCCCCAGTGTGTTTCCAGGCTCATCTTCTCTTTCTTATGTCTTTGTGTGGGTATTGAGGCAATAGCAGTTCATTACCTCAAATGTGTGCCTTTCTCCTATTTGTCCATTTGGTTCACTTTGCTGTTTTCCTAAAATGATTCTAACATGATTTCAGTTTGCCTATAACCTTCACGTGTAGTCTCTTCTGGAATTTGCACATTTGTTTTTTGAAGGACTTTTGGGGAGGCATCTATTTTATGACATAAACAAGAAATAATTTTTGTTTTCCCAATTATCTTTTTCTTGTTGTTTTAACTGATCTAGAAGACTAGCTATATGGTTATTTATATAATTTTTTGTATAACAACTAATTAAAAAAACAGAGAAAAATTATGTGGTACTTTGTCTTATGAAGCATCTTTCAGCTCTTGCAGTGATGAGAGAAGAGGGTAATAAAATGCAAATAGTTTTCAAATCATTAATAAACTTTGACCAAGGGGGGCGTAGCCAAGATGGCGGAGTAGAAACAACACTTCCAAGGTGCTCTGCCCCATACCACTTCCAAAATATGTAAAGGGGGATTCTGAACAACTTCTGGAACCCCAGCACCCACAGAAGGACACAGAGAAGCTAACCTCCCCCTGGGGACAGCCTAGCAGCCCTGCAGGGAGCTGCCAGCACAGTGCTCTGGGAGCCAACAGCCCAGAGCATGGAGAGCCGAGCCCAGGTCCCCATGAGCTGAGGTTTTAGCCCCAGGGTAGCCAGGCCAGCAGCCAGCTGGAGGGACCCCAGAACACCAGCAGCAGTGGCGATTCCAGAATTTTCAACACAGACATGCCTAGAAAAAAGTAAGAGGTTAGTGCCCTATGGACTTTGGGACCAGTATTTGGGGAACAAGTCAGCTTCCTCCCCTGGGAGCTAAAGACCACTGAGGAGACACTCTCCATTTTGCAACTTCAGTGGCAGCATCAGCTCCTGGCTTACGAACTGTAGGGAGACCCAGCGATCAGTCTTGGAGCTTAATCGCTCTTGCTTTAGCCTACTTGGATCTGGATTGTTATCTGGGGGGAGGTATGTGGTGGGTATGCAACTTGCCAGAACCGGAAGTTGTGAAGATCCCAACATTCGGGATGGAAGCTCCCCTTTCTGGTGGCAGAGTCCTACTGTGGCAACAAGCCCAAAAATCAAGGAATTAAGTGGCAACATGCCTAGGCAAAGGAAACAAAATAAACAGAAAAATGCAACATTAGACTCTTATTTTGGGGGTAAAGAGGATTGAAGCAGGGAACAGGAGGAGGACTGTGAAGTAAGAAATCATGCTTCAAAAGCCCCAAAGGAATATAATAGCGGGTTGCAGGCCATAGAGGACCTTAAGAAGCAGATAAGAGAAGTGGAGGAAAAATTGGGGAGAGAAATGAGAAGGATGCAGGAAAAGTATAAAATGAGAGTCAACAGCCTGACTGAGAAAAATAACACCCTAAAAAATAGACTAACTCAAATAGCAAAGGAGGACCAAAAGGGCAAGGAGGAGAAGAATGCCTTAAGAAGCCAAATTTGCCAGATGGTAAAAGAATCTCAAAAGCTCACTGAGGAGATTCATTCCTTCAGAGTTAGACTGGAGCAAATGGAAGCTAATGACTGTATGAGAAATCAAGATGCTGCTAAGCAGAACCAAACAAATGAAAGAATGGAAGGCAGTGTGAAATATCTCATGGGAAAAACCACTGACCTGGAAAATAGATCCAGGAGAGACAATTTAAAAATTATTGGACTTCCTAAAAACCATGATCAAATAAAGAACCTAGAAATCACCCTTCAAGAAATTCCCAAGGAAAATTGCCCTGATGTTTTAGATCCAGAAGGCAAGATAGAGGTTGAAAGAATCCACAGATGATGACCTCCTGAAAAAGATCCCAAAAAGAAAACTCCCAGGAATATTATAGCCAGGTTCCAGAATCCCCAGATCAAGGAGAAAATACTACAAGCAGCCAGGAAGAAACAATTTCAATATTGTGGATATACAATCAGAATAGGACAGGACCTGGCAGCTTCTACACTGAGGGATCAAAGGGCATGGAATATATTATTCCAGAGATGAAAAAAGCTGGGATTGAAGTCAAGGGTCACCTACCCAGCAGGACTGAGTATTTTGTTTCAAGGGAAAATATGGTCATTCAGTGTAATAGGGGACTTTAAGGCATTCTTGAAGGAAAAAAAAAACAGAGTTGAATAGAAAATTTGACATCCAGACACAAGAAACAAGAGATGCCTGAGAAGGTAATCGGGGAAAAAAATTCAAAAGGAACATGTTAAAGTTGAACTATTTACATTCCTACATGTATAAACAATAACAATGACTGATGAAAGCTTTCTCAGTATGAAAATAATGGAAGAAGGGTATATGGGCATATGAATATATATGTGAATGTGTGTATATATGTTTGCAGTTGTACATGGATAGAGAGCATAGGTTGAATTTGGTGGGAAGGGAGGACACTTAAGGCATGAAGGTATGAGGTGAGAGAGGAAAGTGGCAAGAAGAGATGGGGAGAGACAGGGTAGGGTAAACTATCTGATGTAGAAGAAGCAAGTGGAAGTGATTGCAGGGGAGGGGTAGAACAGGAAGTCAAAAAGGCAAAACCATATTCTCATTTAATCTAGCTCAGGGAGAGAATGACATACATAACTAAATCGGATATCTCACACCGATGGAGAGTAGGGGGAAGGGGGATGAGATGGGGGATGATGGAGGGGAGGGCATTCTGGGGGGAAGGGAGGTTGGAAGTACCCATTATCGAAGAGGGACAGGATCAAAGTAGGGAATGGACCATGTGGGACTTGGGATGGGTGGGAGGGAATTATAAGCAGCCATTTACACATACTGAATTGCTTATCTTCCCAGAGGAAATGGGTGACAAGGGAGGAAGGGAAAGGATCTGAAATTAGAGGTTTTAAAATTAAATGTTTCAAATATATATAAATAGTATTATAAATACTAAAAAATATAAACTTTGACCAACAGAAGGTACTTTAATGTGACATCCCAATGGCCAACGGATAGACATGATCCCAAGACTAAATCATAGCAATCATGGCGTTCTTGCTGTAATCCTAAAGATTACAAGGAAAACTGCTGTCAATCGATATGATGATTCATAGGTATTTTTCAGAGAGGCAAAAAAAAAGTATCACCAAGTGATTTTTTTATATTGCCCCAAAGCTACAAGAAATATGTCATGGGGCATTTAGTAATCATTTATTGTAGCACTAATGAAAATTATTTGCCAAAAGAATCCCAGGAATATAACGAATCTAATGACCCAACACCAGTTGCTGAAGATGAAGTGGTACCAAACTTCCATGATAATATTTATAGAATATGATCTTAAATCAATGAATGTTTGCATACTTGATGGCTTCAGTGGAAAAGTGGGAAAAGATATCGACGATGGGGAAACATATTAGAAGTACAGCTCATGAGAAATATATGAGAAAGCCTAATAGTCTTGGACATTATTCAGAAGAATAATGTTCTACGTTTAAAAGAATTTCAAAATATTATTAATTGATATGGAGAAAGAATGCAGCTATGTTATTTTTTTCAGTCAGGAAAATGCTTTAAGGATTTAAGAGTTATTACTGTACTTTTTTTCTGCAAATCTTCATACTCTCAACTCATCAGCTTCAAGTTCAGAGCAAAAGATGTGGCAAAAATTTATTCCACAATTAGTTAAACAAGTTATTGAAAGTTAATAATGGGAAATGGACAACAAAAGTGACATTGTAATGATTATGATTTCATTAAATTGTTACAACAAATTGAAGAGCTGGGCCCAGAAAGCACCTTAACAATCATTTGGCTTATTTTTTGTGAAGTGGAGAGAGAAGGCTATCAATGGTAATACTAACATAGTTTATACTGCAAGATCATCTGCAGAATCTGCAGAATAATGCATAGCTATGAGCAGCACCATCTCACAAAGGATTAAGAGGTGATGAAGGGTTTAAAGAAAGGTTCTGAAATGTTAAGAATTTGTTTTTAATAACTTGACAAGACATATAACTAAACAAAATCACCCCAAAGGGTATCAAAGGATTGAAATGAAAAAAGATTTGAAGGAACAATTTCCACAAAATTTAGGCATTCCTTCCATGAAGGGAAGTATGACAACCACTGAGCTCAATACATCCAAGCTTTGGAAGTCCTTGAAGTGGAGGGAGCACTATCGCTAAAGAGAATAGAGGCAACAATGGCCATTGGTTGAAATGTGTACAACTAAAGGGGGTCTATGCTAGAGACAGCCCAATGATGGGACACTGGGGGATGGTTGCTCATTGTTTTTCACGAAATCAACAAAGTTGAGATGTGGAGGAACCATTAGTGGCTCTTTTCACATGAAAGCAAGCCTCAGTATAATATAACTGACAAGTTATAATACAGTCTTAGTTTGAATATTACCAAAGGGTGTGCCAGGGATGGGGATAGGGGTGAAATGCACCACTTATCAAGGCATCCCACTGTACTATTCCAGAGTTCTAAGTGGTAGGAACTTTTGCCTAATCTTAAAGACTAAAAAAGTACATTTTTGCAGGGTGGGACCAAGATGGTGGAATAGAAGCACAAACTTGGCATGGACTCTGGTTCCAAACAATTCCAATACCTGTAAAAAATGACTCTAAACACATTTTAAAGCTACAGAATCCCAAAAATGACAGAGAAAAACAAATCTCTTGCTAAATACTTCTGGAAACCCAATC
This sequence comes from Gymnobelideus leadbeateri, assembly GCA_011680675.1. Lineage (NCBI taxonomy): Eukaryota > Metazoa > Chordata > Mammalia > Diprotodontia > Petauridae > Gymnobelideus > Gymnobelideus leadbeateri. The sequence goes on from WOXC01001036.1 coordinate 44,218, forward strand.
GGAAAGGTCTATCTCAACATGCTGGGAGTATAGTGCAGTCCCACAAGAGCCCCAGGGTTCCATCCCCACAGTGGCACTGACCAGCCACAGCCATGGAAGACTTTAGGAGAGTGAATAACCAGCAGCTGTGGTGGCTTCCAGATTTCTCAAATGCCAAAGACAAAGTAAAAGGTCAGTGAAGAGTAGAACTTTGTTGGAAGGGGGGGGATACAAGAGCATAGTCTGGCTGCTGACTCCAGAATGAGAAGCAGTGGTGGGTGCACCATGTGACTGCCTCAGGAGCTCCAGGCCTGCAGTTGTAGGGGGACCAAGCAACCATTCAGAGGGTAAGCACTCTTGCTTTAACATGCTTGGATCTGCATCACAGTCTTGGGTGGTGGTCCTGGGGTGTGTGACCAGGGATCCAGAGCTTGTGGGGGCTGTAGAGACGGTGCCCTCCCAATAGCTCTGGCAGCAGTGAAAACCCCAGAGATTTGGGACAAAGGTCTCTCCATTCAGGAAGCACAGTGGCAAAGAGTTCAGAAGTCAAGTAATTGGCTGGCAATAAAGCAAAGGAAGCACAAACAGCCGATAGAATCCTTCTTTGGGGGCAAAAAGTATCAAGGCATGGAGTGAGAGGAAGACAAGAAAGTCAGAACTCCTGAATCAAAAGCCTCCAAAAAAAATAGGAATTGGCTTCAGGCCACAAAGGAGCTCAAGAAGGATTTTGAAAAAAAAATAAGAGAATTAGAAGAAAAATTGGGAAGAGAAATGAGAATAATGCAGGAAAATCATGAAAAGTGAGTCAACAGCTTGGTAAAATAGACCCAAAAACACACCGAAGAAAATAACACCTTAAAAAATAGACCAACTCAAATGGCAAAAGAGGCCCCAAAAGCCAACGAGGAGAAGAAAGTCTTAAAAAGCTGAATTTTCCAGATGGAAAAGGAATTTCAAAAATTCACTGAAGAAGATAACTCCTTCAAAATTAGATTGGAGCAATTGGAATCTAATGACTTTATGGGAAACCAAGATACTCTAAAACAGATCCAAACAAATGAAAAAAGAGAAGGCAATGTGAAATACCTAACTGGAAAAGCAACCAACCTGGAAAATAGATCCAGGAGAGATAATTTTAAAATTATTGGACTACCTGAAAGCCATGATAAAAAAAAGAACCTGGGGAGGGTGGCAGAATCAAGATGCCTGGGTAGAAACAGCACTTCTGCAATGCTCCGGCCCACACCAATTCCAATTTATATAAAAGGGGACTCTGAACAAACTTTGGAGCTACAGAGCCCACAAAATGACACAGAGAAGCTAACCTCCTACTGAGGACATCCCGGTAAGGAGCAGTCAGCACAGCGCTCTAGGAGCCAAGCACAGGCCTGTATGAGTAGTGAGTCAGAGGTTTTACCCCTAGGATGGCCTGACCAATAGCTAGCTGGAAGGGGTCCAAAACACCAACAGCTGTGGCATTTCCAGAATTACCAACACATAGATGCCAAGGAGAACATGAGAGGTCAGTGTCCTATGGACATGGGACTACTGGGGAGAGTGTGTTGGCCTCTTTCTCTGGGGGCCATAAGCTGCTGAGCAGCCCTGGTGCAGTGAGCATGACGTTGCAGCTTCAGCTCCTAGCCTGTGGACTATGGAGGGACGTGGTGATCAGTCTGCAGGGGTAATTGCTCTTGCCTTAACCTTCTTGGATCTCAATTGCAGTCTGGGTTGTAGGTCTTGGGGTGTGTGATCAGCTTGCCAGAGCATGTGGAGGCTGTAGAAAGGGCATCCAACTAATACTTCCAGCAGCTGAGAAAACCCCACCTTTTGGGACAGAATCTCCCCTGGCTGGTTGGCAGAGTCCTACTGTGGCAACAAGCCCAAAAGTCAGGTAATTGAGTGGCAACATGCCTAGGCAAAGGAAACAAAATAAACAGAAAAATTCAAAATTGGACTCCTAATTTGGGGGCAAAGAGGATCTAAGCATGGAATGGGAGGAGGAATGGGAGGTCAGAACTCCTGCACCAAAAGCCCCAAATGAAAATACATAGAGGACATAGAGGACAGTAAGAAGCAGATAAGACAAGTGGAGGAAAAATTGGGAAGAGAAATGAGAAAGATGCAAGAAAAGTATGAAATGAGAGTCAACAGTCTGACTGAGGAAAATAACACCTTAAAAATAGACTAACTCAAATGGCAAAAGCAGCTCAAAAAGGCAATGAGGAAAAGAATGCCTTAAAAAGCCAAATTTGCCAGAGGGAAAAAGAATCTCAAAAGCTCACAGATGAGAATCATTCCTTCAGAATTAGATTAGAGCAAATGGAAACTAGTGACTTTATGAGAAATCAGGATGATATTAAACAGATCCAAACAAATGAAAGAATAGAAGGCAATGTGAAATATCTCATGGGAAAAATGACTGACATGGAAAATAGATCCAGGAGAGAGAATTTAAAAATGTTGGACTACACAGAAGCCATGATCAAAGGAAGAACCTAGAAATCATCCTTCAAGAAATTCTCAAGGAATACTGCCTTGATGTTTTAGAAGGAGAGGGTAAAAAACAGTTTGAAAGAATCCACTGTTCACCTCCTGAAAAAGATCCCCAAAAGAAAACTACTAGGAATATTATAGCCAGGTTCCAGAATTCCCAGATCAAGGAGAAAATATTACAAGCAGCCAGGAAGAAACAATTTCAATATTATGGAAACACAATCAGAATAGTGCAGGATCTGGTAGCTTCTACATTGAGGGATTGAAGGGGATGGAATATGATATTCTGGAGGGCAAAGGAGTTGGGATTAAAACCAAGAATTACCTATCCAGAAAAACTGAGTATGTTTTTTCAGGGGACAATATGGTCATTCAGTGGAATAGAGGACTTTCAAGCATTCTTGAGGAAAAAAAAAAACAAAGTTGAATAGAAAATTTGACATTCAGACACAAGAAGCAAGAGATGCTTAAGAAGGTGAACAGGGGAAAGAAATCAAAAGGAATTTACCAAAGTTGAACTATTTACATTCCTACAGGGAAAAACGATAACTGTACCTGATGAAACCTTTCTCAGTATGAAAATAGTTGAAGAAGGATATATGGGCGTATGAATACATATGTGAATGTGTGTATATCTGTTTACAGGTATAAATAGAGGGCACAGGTCGAATTTAATAGGAAGGGATGATGCTTAAAATGTGAAATTAAGAGGTTAGAGGGGAATATAATGAAAGGAGATTGGGAGAGAAAGTAAGGGGTAAACTATCTCATGTAGAAGAGGCCAGGGGAAGTTGTTGCAAGGGAGGGAAAGAACAGGAAGGCAAAAAGGCAAAATCATATTCTCATTGAATTTGGCTCAGGGAGAGAATGACATACATACTAAATGGGATATCTCACCCTGCAGGTGAGTAGGGGGGAGGGGGATGAGAAGGGGGATGATGGAGGGGAGGGCATGCTGGCAGGAGGGCAGGTTGGAGGCACCCACTTTTGAAGAGGGACAGGATCAAAGTAGGGAATGGACTAGGTGGGGTGGGATCGGTGGGAGGGAAATATAAGCAGTCTTTTACAGTATATCTACTATGGTAATGTTTTGCATAGCTATACATGTACAACATATACTGAATTGCTTTTCTTCCCAGCAGGAATCGGTGACAAGTGAGAAAGGGAATGGATTGGGAATTCGAAGTTTTAAAATTAAATGTTTCAAATGTGTATATATGCTATTATTAATACTATTTTGCATGTAATTGGGAGATAAGATGTACAGGCATTGGGACACAGAGATTCACCTTGCACTAATGGAAATGTCAAACGGTGTATGGGAGAAGATATGGGAGAGTAGATTGTATGATGGGATATCCTGTAGGACTGCTATTCTGGGGTGGTGGGTAGGGGAAAAATGGGGGAAAATTGTAACTCAAAATCTGGTGGAAATGAATAATGTAAAACATATGTTAATAAAGCATTTGGGAAAAATTTAAATAAATAAGGTGACAGAAAAAAAAAAGAATACGGAAGGGGAAATGGTTGCAAGGCAGGGGAATAACAGGAAAGCAATAAAGCAAAACCATATTCTCATTGAACTTCGCTCAGGGAGAGAATGACATACATACTAAATGGGATATCTCACCCTGCAGTAAAGTAGGGGAGCGGGGTATGAGAGGAGGGATGATGGAAGGGAGGGCATGCTGGGGCGGGGGGAGGAACATTGGAAGCACCCATGTTTGAAAAGGGACAGGATCAAAGGAGGGAATGGATCAAGTTGGGGTGGGATAGGTAGGATGGAAATATTAGCCAGCCTTTTACAATATATCTACTATGGTAATGTTTTGCATAGCTATCCAGGTACAACATATACTGAAGTGCTTATCTTCCCAGCAAGAGTGGGTGACAATGGAGGAAGGGAATGAATCTGGAATTTGAAGTTTTAAAATCAAATGTTTTAAATATGTAAAAATACTATAATAATACTATTTTACATAAAATTGGGAAATTATATATATATATATATATATATATATATATATATATATATATATATATATGCATTGGGGCACAGAGATTCTCCTTACCCTAATGGAAAAGTCGAAGAGGGTATGGGAGAAGATATGGGAGAGATCAGATTGGATGAGGGGATATCCTTTGGGACTGCTATTCTGGGGTGGTGGGTAGGAGAAAAATGGGGAAAACAATTGTAACTCAAAATCTGATGCAAATGAATGATTTAAAACAGAAGTTAATAAAGCATTTGGAAAAAGATGATACAATTAAATGCAATAAATGAAAATAAAAAAGAACATTCCCTCCTTGCATCAGTAGATTGTTTCCTGTTTTCCTTTTAAGAAAGCTCAAGATTTCATTATCTTTATGTGTTGCCATATCACTGCACTGTGACTCATGTTAAGCTTGCAATCCTCACTAAAAGCACTAGATCCTTTTCAGGACCACAACTGTCTCACTAGGGATGGCCAAACTTGAACTTGTCTAGTTTACTTTTCATACCCACCCGTAAGATTTTGCATGGATCCTTATGGTGTTCTTATTAGATGGCATTTGTTATCTTAATATATACATCCGAACATTCTAATATATTAATATCCATTTGGATCTTGGTTCTGTCATCCAATATTTGAGCTGTCTTTCTATACTTTATGTCATCTGACTACTTGATGAACATGCTATCTATACTTTTATCCAATATCAAAGAGCACAAACTGAAGCAAAAGTCCCTGGAATACTTTACTGGTGATGTTTTCCATGCTGACATTGGAGCACTAACAACTACTGGCCATCCAACCCATTTTGAATCTATCTGACTTCATCACAGCCAAATATCTCTCCATCTTCCACATGAGAAGAGTGTTGAATATTTTTATGAAAGCCCTTGGTAAATCTAGATAAACTATAATGACAGCACACCCCTTCCTTCTCCTTCTACTCTAGTAATCCTCATAATAAAGGGAAATGTGGTTAGTCTGGCATGACCAATTCTTGGTGAAACTGTTCAGAGTAGAGAATCTTCATTATCACCACTCCCCCTTTCTTAATGTTTGTCAGCAAGCTAATGATTGATTCTGTAATTTTCCAGGAGTGGAAGTTGAGCTCACTCTCATAATGGTTTATAGACCATTCTCTTTCTTTTTCCTTTGGAATATTGGGACATTTGCCCCACTTCCACCTTATGATACTTCTCTTGTTTTCCATGCTCTTTGTAATATCAGTTAAAGTGGCTCTATAATTAAATCTGCCAGTCCTTTCACAGCCTATAGATACAGTTTAGCTGGGCCATTTTTCAAAGGTAACAAAGTGTTCTTTTACTATCCCCTTACTTTTTCTGGTTATCAACTCCATATTAGTCATATTTGTTTCATCATTTCCATTGCAACTAGAAACTTATGTCATTATCCTTTGCAGAAAAATCAGAAACCAGATAGGAATTAAGCAACTCTTGTCTTTACTCCCTCATCAGTTATCATTGTCCCATTCACCCTAAATAAAATTTATATCTTTTCTTTGATTCTCCCTTTCCTCCCAAAAAGGTGAAAAAATGAAGCAAACAAATTTAAAAGAAAAATAAAATCTATCTGTTGTCTACCTTCCCTACCAACCTCAGCTCATTCTCATCTATGGCATTCCTGACTCTTTATGAAATAATGTCATACTCTTAACCTTCTCTTAACTGGCTTTGGTTTATTCTGTATGATTCATTGCCTGCCTGAACCTTTGAGTTGGTTGTTGAATTCTTCTTGCATCCACATTAGTATTTGCAGAGAAATCCCATTGTCATCGTTTCTTCACAAATTCATTCTTGGCAGTCTCCCATCCCTCTTGGGCTGACTTCCTCTTCCTCATGGGCTCCTGCCTAACTTACTTTTACATATTTTCTCAAAACTGCACAACGCACATGATGGTCTTCCTAGATTTCATCTCCTTTGTGGTCACAGATGCCAGGATTGAAAGGTGACTTCCCTCTTCAAGTTGCCACTATTTCCCCTCCAACAACTGGCTCCTCACTCTTGGTAAGACTCAGATGCAGAAAAGAAATTCAAGTTCTTTGTTATTTCAACTTTTAAAGCATGAAATTATAATTAAGGGAAGTAATGAAATAAATGCTTTTGGCAGAGAGAATCCCGCAGATTTCTAAATAATTAAAGGACCCCCCCCCCCATAATTATTACTTTCCCTTTGTCATGATTGTGATTCATTTGTCCAAATTCTTCATCCATTTCCTTACTTGGTCATGGTGGTCTAGAGGATGCTTCATTGAGAAAATCACTTACGTTTATTCCTCCTTTGACTTTGTCCTGATTTCTTACCATTAAATTTCCCTCTATGGTTCCTGGATTTCCCCACATGAGTATATCTTCTTACCAGACAATCCCCACTCCCTTTTCCTGTCCTAGTTCTTTTTTAAATAAAGTAAATGCGTGCAAAGTCATACTCCAGTTGTGGATTCCATCCCACAAAGGCTAAAGGTTACTAGTGATTTTATATATTTACCCTAAGGACTGATAAAACATTTTAGCCAATTATTAATTTGTAAAAGGTAATTTTATTAACCAATTTGCTGCCTTCACCAATTCATTCATTTTTTTTTAATATATTCTGTTGGGTTTTTTTTTCCACTTAGCTTTTCCCACATATTCTGCCTGGTATTTTCTGCTTATTCTTGAATCTGCCTCTTGAGGATTCACCTTCTCATCCTACTTTGCCTCTCCTCCATCTTCTTATATCCCCTTTAGTTATACTTGATCTTATTTCCTTTCAAACCAAAAGTAAAGTCTGGATCTGGAAAATTTTTGCCTTCGTATTTTCTTCTGTTTATCTTATCTATTTGAATTTTTATGAGGGTTATCTTGCTGTGGCTGCTGGTGGACTTAATGGGGAGGTCAATGAGACTTACCCATGCCCATGCCCATATCACCAGCTGGGACCATTGTAAGCAAGGAAGTTGTGGTGCAGACCTTGGTTGAATTGGGTTGACTTTGGCCATTGCAGGATTGAGCTGGCAACCAGTGATGCATCCTTTAGTTGGGCTGGTCTTGCATACTAGCTGTTCAGTCAGGTCTTGATATGTTAGTTGAACTATCCCAGGCTGGAATTATCTACATTAACTTGATTTTTAATAATACCTTAGGTAATCTCCATGCCTCACAGAGATAGGAGCATTATTCCAAAAGGAGATAATAAATACTATGAATAACATTGCTTTAATTCTTGGGAGCGAAAGAGATGAATAGAAATAAGCTGGTGACATTTTCCTTTTTCAATTCAGCTCCTAAAATGAGTTCCTCAGAAGACCTGAATTTTTGCCATCAATATAAATAGTTCATCTGAGAAGCTAAGTACCAGCATTAAGGACTCTTCTGGTTCTGATGATCTGGTCTGTCTGCTTTCTTGGCTTCTTGAGAACTAATTGCAGAGTGTGAGCTCTATAAATGCATAGGTGAGTCACTCCTACAAGGACATCCCCTCCTTCAAGGTCTCTTCTGTGAGTTTTTATGTCTTCCTTAGGTTCAGTTCAGTTAGGCAATGCATCCATATGCCCCATCCCTGTAATCCCAGCACATAAAAGGCTTCTCAGATACACAAGAGACTAGATAACATTTTTTCAAATGACATTTGAAAGAAATGGAGAATGACACTTATTTCAAGTCATTTTAATTTTGAAACAATACAGTTTATTCCTCAAAGATAAAAGTGATGGAGTCTTTCAGATAAAGAGAACAAATTACCCCCAAATTGCTTAACTTGGGTCACAGCAATAGCTCACAACAAGGAAAATCTCTAAAGATATTCAACTTGAAAAAAGGGCATTGTCCGGACTGACTCACAAAAGGGAAGGAAGAATGACATAATAACATGGTAGAGAAGGCTTGGACACAGGAACACTTGGGTTGGTATCTTGCCTCCTGATTCATACTATACATGACCTTGAGAAAATTGTATATCTCTGCTTTGGGCATATTTCTAAGACTCTGAATTCTAGGTGAGGAATCATTTGGTATCAATGAAGGATAGTCCACAATAGGAGTTTTTATCCTCCAAATATTAACAGGTATGGAATGGGGTGGAGGAAGGAATGGGTGTGTGTGGTAGATTATATTATAGGAGGGGAGAGAGTCACAAGCTGCAACAGTAACTGATATCAAACCAACCTAGAAAAGCCATCACCTGTTAGGCAAATGTCATCATGCTCTCTAATTAGGAGAGATTTTTCTTTAAACTATGCATCAGACTTTTCTCCACGGAGATCTGTGTGGAAGTACAGTTTGACTCTCACATAATTAGCACAGAACACTAGAATGCTAGTTGATCAAGGTATTTTTATTTCTAGAGCAGAATATTGATCTCATAACCAAAATCTTTCTGGAAGCAGTGTATAATTTGAAATGTTTATAATAAATTGAGAATCTAGGGGAGAAATGAGGGTTTTACAAGCCAAGCTGGGAAAGGAATGCACAAAATTAGGAGCCTGATAAGATTATATAATGCTAGTTGGGTCGGTGCATCTCAGTGAAGTTGGAGAATATTACCTTAAGAAAAGTAAAATATGGATAATTGACCAGAGCAAATGTAGCAGATGTTTTTTTTGTTTGTTTGTTGTTGTTGTTGTTCTATCTACAGAGAGTCAAGTTTCCCATGGGAAGGAAGAGTTCTTATAATCTTCACATTTTTGCTCATGAGAACAAATCCCCAAATTTGGCAAGAAAAATTAGAAAACAGCTTATCAGGTTATTTGGTAAAGGAGTGGGTGCAAAGAAAGAGTGGTGCCTTCCCATCCAGGCTCTGGAAGGTTTATATTATATAGGATTTAGACAAGGGTACCTGCACATGAACCACATGTATTGAATTAAATAATTTGGCTGAGAGGACAGCTTGAAAACAAGATAGACTGAGGTGGATATAAATAAATGTAAACATTCAATAAAAATTGAGCAAACCCAAAATACAAAACAGAACCCAGAATAAGACCTGGGTGTGGGGACTCAAACCAAAGATGGTTTGGGTGAATCTAGCTCCTAGGGGAGCTCCTACTCTGCTGTAGCCATCCCTAGCATTCTGGAAGTATTACAGAGGTAGAGTGACATGCTGGGTTCAGAGAAGCAATATTAATGAGGGATGAGCCACAGTGCAGTGTGTATCCCTATCTAGTATAATAATAATAACAGCAATACTTAGATGGGACCTCCTCTGTGCCAGGCAGAGCACTGATCATAATAATTAGCATTTATACAGCATCTTCCCTGTGCCAGGGCACTGAGCTGAAATGAGAATTCTGACTTTATATTGATAATTCTAATAATTATGATAATGATAACAGCAACGTGCATGTCTACAGTGCTTACTGGGTGTCAGGCAATGTGCTAAGGACTTTACAAGTACTACCTTATTGATCTTCACAACAGCCCTGAGAAGTATGTATGTGGTTAATCCCATTCCACAGATGAGTAAACTGATGCAAGCAGAAATTGGGGGGCTTATCAAAGAACACATAGCTTGAAAGTATCAGAGGCCATATTTGACCGCAGGTCTTCCTGCCTCCAGGCTTGCTCTGTGCACTCTGGTGCCCCCAAGCTGCTTTAATATAGTCTATTTATAGCACTTGCAGAAATATCAAAGTGAACCAGACCTGGCCCTCAAGAAATTTATTTAGCTTCTCCTCAGAAGACACAGTACATCTGCCAGAGGGGGCCCAGCATGTGTTTGTAAGTGGCCTCATAAAGCAAGAGATTTTGATATACCCTCTCCACAATCAACCTGAAAACTGATTTGGTTGTTATTCCCTGACACAAATGAGAAAAGCATGGGGTTGGTGTTGGGGAAGGGTATAGGCATGCACACAGTGACGGGGATTTTGGTAAGATGCCCATTCTCACTAGGTCCAGCTGTCTTGTTAGTGTGAATGGATTGGATGAAACATGACTGAGGAGCAAGTATGTCACATATATCCAGTCAGTCAATATAAAAAATAACTAAGGAAAGTCCAGGAGAAATAATGGTGTTCATGGTTGGGTGGAGCCACTACGCCTCCACAGTAGTTTTCACTGATTAATTTTTTTTTCCTTTTTTATAACGAGAGACAAAAGTTAAGGGAAATGAATCATTGTTTTTTTTCCTTTCTTGGCAATTTTGTTTTCTTTTGCTGACTTGCTTTACCCTCTAAATAGGACCCTGCATAGGTATGATGTGTCTTCTCCCCTCCTTTCTCAAAGGCACTCATGGATTCAGTCACTCTCTCTAGAAGGGTTCACAGCCTATACTCCCCAAAACCAGAATTTGAAGACTTGGGGTTACCCCTAAAGAAGCTTCCCAAATATCCAAAATCTTTTGCAGGGACACTATCTCTGCATTCTTATAGGCCCTGTTATTGGTGTAGGCTCACTTACGTGAAAGAAGCCATAATTTTTATCAATATGGGGAACTTCCAGTGTGGGGACCAATGCAGATCAAATCCTTCATAGTTTTTAGGTACATGCCTGAGCCTAAAGTGGACTTTCCCAGGGTCACATGATTCTTAAATGTCTTTAGTGGAGGGACTTATAGCCAGTTTTCCCTGACTTTAAGCCCAGGGTGATGTCCATTATTTCAGGCTGCTTATTTCCTAAACAGCATAATTGCTATTGCTTCATTCTCTAATTGATTATATGAGTTACTCTTAACCTCCTGCCCTGTCTGGATTATCAGTCATGTTCCACATTTAGTTGCCATTTTTGTTTCTTCTTCGCCAGTAGAAGTATAGAAAAATAGAGAGTGAAACCTGTGCCTTGAGTAGGGGAAGTCTAGGACATCATCCCAGGTCTTGTCTTGGGAACAGGGGAAATCCACCATATGAGCACAGGGCTGGGCAGTGATATAGGAAGGTGTCAATGAGGAGAGAAGAGAAGTATCGCTCTGTAATATTATACATGTTGATACATATCTACTTCAGTGATCTCTGATTAAACAAGTGCGTGTACCTTTCTACAGGAATGAACCACAATCTTTGTATGCCTCATTAGACGTCTCCATGAGCTGTTATGACTATAAAATTCATCATATCCTTGTGATGAACTGCTCAAAATGTAGCAAAAGTGGCTATTGGATAACATTACCAGGCCCACACCTGAAGCCATTCTAGCTTGGGAAGTCATGTCAGCCATCATGCTCACCTGGTATATGGTTCAAAGGTCCAGGGTCACTTCAATGTCATGAGGAAATATAGGGCATCCAAGGACAGTGTGTTTGTGTATGCATGTATTTCCATGGGCCTGGGTTCTCACCAATATGGGTATTCCCTCCAACCATACAGGCTGAAACTGATCTATTCCTTCTCATCCAATGCCCATCTTGTCCACCTTATTCCATTCCCCATACATTAGAAGGGCAAGAGTGTAGTACCCACCCTGTGAACAAGGGGGTGCAGTGCCAACGCAATATTCATAGTGCCAATGGTGACTGCAAGTATGGTGGCGTAGTTCTCAATCACAAAATATACTCTCCATTAAGAAGACAGAAGCAAAAAATTTATTCAGATAGCAGAAAGCCAAATCCCAACACTAGGAAACTGAATCCATCATAGCACCAAAGAAGTTAATACCCCATAGCATATCATGAAGCCACACCATCATTTAGCCTTTCCACAAACCAATACTCACAAGCCTAGCTGTCTCCCTAGGTGCATCCTCTCTCTCCTACCATCTAGCTGCTCTGACTCCCAGCTTCCTGTATACTCTGCTTCACCCTTCAGCAAATTCCTCCCACCACAGTCTCCATGTGATTACATTCAGCCTCTTAGGGGACAGGGGAGATCTTCAAATTGATAATTTAGTAATTCCCATTACCATGATAGGGGAATTTCTTTTCATTTTTGCACATTGCAGGCATGAGCAATTGTAGCGCTATGGCCATCTGCCAGCCACCTCCCATTTTTATATATGCTTGACCCACTTGCATTTCATCCCCAGATCTTTGGCTAAACTCCTTTATTACATTTCTTGTGAATAATTATTATAAACAATAATACAAAGTCCTTTAGATATTTAATCTCATTTCATCCTCACAATAACCTTGTATGATAGGTGGCAATATTACTTCCATTTTTTAGAAGAGGAAACAGGCTGAGAGTAGTTAAATGGCTCATCCAGGATTGCACAGCTACTAAGTGTTTGAAGCGGGATTCAAACTCAAGTCTGCTTGACCCCCAAACCAATACCCTCTCCATTATGCCACCTAGCTATAACCAAAAGCCATTGTTTGCAGTAATCCACAGGCTTGACCTTATGCTCACGTTGGTAACTATTCCCTGCACCTTCCTGCTCCTGTGCCTACCATAACCCCTTTCATTCCTGGGAAGCTCATTGTTAGTCACTGTGGCCAGAATCTATCATCCCCACATGACCAACCTGATGATAAACCACTCCCAGGGCAGCCAGGCAGGTGCTGAGGTCCCAGGCAAAGCCCATTACCAGCTGGGCCCAAGGCCTTTCCAATCGGAGAAACCTGTCAGAGCTTGTTTTTGAACATTTGAGAACAGCATCACAGTCACACTGCAGGGAAGACACTTTAAGGTAGGATTTCAGCAAGACTTAACCTCAAAATAACCCTAGGCAATTCTAATAACCTATTGAGGATGAGTATGCTTGAATTTCCCTGCCCTGATTTGCTCTCTTCTCTTTGCTTCCTTCCTTTTTTCTTTCCTTCCCACCCTCCTTTGCAAAGAAGTGATCTCTATGTAGGTAAAAACATATCACCATTTACAGAAGGGTAAAATCATGTTTCCCATTCTCCAGTTTTCTCCTCATTTTGCCCCAGTACATCTCACCATAGAACCCATCCTTAACTGCTCTGTTTCCTGCTTCATTTCTCTCTCCTGATGCATAAACAGTACATCAGATGCCATCGTAGAATAGCTATAGGTGAGATTGTTTTCCCTAAAGGTCTCTATTGAAAATACTTCTCCCTTTCTGCCCCCCTTAACCACATTTTAAAATATTAATCAGCAATTAATTTGTATCACCTTGATATTTGTACAGAGTGAGCATTATTGATGTGTAAATTTCTTGTAGAAACGCCCCCCCCACACTCATGGATTGATTCCTGAGAGATTCTCCCAGAGGTGATCCACAGAAATATCCACTGACTCCTCCTTATCTTTGTTCTACACATCTAAACCAGCTCTATTTCAATGTTGGCAACATTGCCCTTAACCCAATTAGCCTCAATTCAGTAGGCATCCTTTGGAGTGGAACCTTGTCTAATCATTGAGAGAGGGTTCTAAAGTCATGGCATCTCCCAGATCTGCCTTGTCCACATGTGGATTTATTATATTCTCAAAGAATTGGAGTACATAGATAGGTATGATTTATTTCTTCTCTCTTTCTCTCTCTCTTTACTTTTTGGAGGGCAGTTGGGGTTAAGTGACTTGCCCAAAGTCACATGGCTAATTTTTGTGTTAAGTGTCTGAGGCTTTTGAACTCAGGTCCATCTAACTACAGGGCAGGTGCTCTATTCACTGGACCACCTAGCCACCTCAATAGGTATGATTTCACTGAGAAACTATGTTCCCTTTTTCTTTTTTTTTGTCTCTCTATATATCTACTATGTATATATCTTGTTTTTACTCAGTTATTGTGAGCTTCTTGAAGGCAGATATGGTTTGCCACCCTTTTTTGTATCCCCACTGTTTACCAAAATATGTGGTACACAGTAAGTACTTAATAAAAGTGTTATTTTTTTTATTCAGTGAATGGAGTTAGTTATGAGAAATTAAGCTAATGTGTGGTTTCCAGAGAACTTGACATGAAAATAGAAACTTATTCCAACCATTTCCAGGAGTTAGAAATACTGGGGGCTGGGAAGTACAGTGAGAGTTACTTTCAGAAAAAAAAAATTGATCACTTAAGTTGATTTCCAAATCAGGGTAATGCCACGTCAATAACTATCTACATGATGATACTTTACTGACTCTGAGAGTTTTGTGGTGAATTTGAATTTTGACATTTTATGGTGCTAACTAGTAGGGATTATTTTTTTTTAAAGAAATGCTTCATTAACTTCTGTTTTACATCATTCATTTCCGCCAGATTTCGAGTTACAATCATTTCCCCCACATTATTCCCCTGCCCAACCTCCCAGAATAGTAGTCCCACAAGATATCGCTTCCTCCAATCTGCTCTCTCCCATACCTTCTCCCATACCCCCATCAACTTTTCCATTAGAGGAAGGTGAGACTTTGTGTCCCAATGCCTGCACATCTTATCTCCTATTACAAGCAAAAGAGTATTAATAATAGTATTTATGTATATTTGAAACATTTAATGTTACGACCTCGAATTTCAGATCCATTTCCTTCCTCCCTTGTCACCCATTCCCTCTTAGGAGATAAGTAATTCAGTATATGTTGTACATGTCTAGCTATGCAAAAAATTATCATACTAAATATATTGTACAAGGCTGCTTATAATTCCCTTCCACTCATCCCACCCCCCACCTGGTCCATTCACTACATGATCCTGTCCCTCTTCTATAGTGGGTACTTCCAACCTCCCCTTACCCCAAGGATGCCCTCCCATCCATCATCCCTCCTCTCATCCCCCTTCCCCCTATCCTGCTGCAGGTTGAGATATCCCATTTAGTATGTATGTCATTTTCTCCCTGAACCAAATTCAATGTGAATGTGGTTTTGCCTTTTTAGCCTTCCTTATTCTCCCCCTCCTTTGCAACCACTTCCCCTTGCTTCTTCTACATGGGATAGTTTACCCTACCCTGTCTCTCCCCATCTCCTCCTGCCACTTTCCTCTCTCACCTCATAATTTCATCCCTTGAGTATTCTCCCTTCCCAACAAATTCAACCTATGCCCTCTATCCATATATGACTGTAACCATATACACACACATTCACATATGTATTCATATGACCCCACACCCTTCTTCCATTATTTTCATACTGAGAAAAATTTCATCAGTCATAGTTATTATTTTTCCATATACGAATGTAAATATTTCAATTTTGAGAAGTTCCTTTTGATTTCTTTTCCATGATTAAGTTTTCAGGCATCTCTTGCTTCTTGAGTCTGGATGTCAAATTTTCTATTCAATTCTGTTTTTTTCCCCAAGAATGCTTGAAATTCCTCTATTCCACTGAATGACCATATTTTCCCCTGAAACAAAATACTCAGTTTTGCTGGGTAGGTGACCCTTGGGTTCATTCCCAGCTCTTTTGCCCTCTGGAATATCATAATCCATGCCCTTTGATACCTCAGTGTAGAAACTGCCAGGTCCTGGGCTATTCTGATTGTGTTTCCACAATATTGAAATTGTTTCTTCCTGGCTGCTTGTAGTATTTTCTGCTTGATCTGGGGATTCTGGAATCTGGCTATAATATTCCTGGGAGTTTTCTTTTTGGGATTTCTTTTCAGGAGGTGATCAGTGTATTCTTTCAACCTCTATTTTGCCCTCTGGATCTAAAACATCAGAGCAATTTTCCTTGAGAATTTCTTGAAGGGTGATTTCTAGGTTCTTTCTTTGATCATGGCTTTCAGGTAGTCCAATAATTTTTAAATTGTCTCTCCTGGATCTATTTTCAAGGTCAGTGGCTTTTCCCATGAGATATTTCACATTGCCTTCTAATCTTTCATTTGTTTGGATCTGCTTAACAGCATCTTGATTTCTCATAAAGCCATTAGCTTCCATTTGCTCCAGTCTAACTCTGAAGGAATGAATCTCCTCAGTGAACTTTTGAGATTCTTTTTCCATCTGGCAAATTCGACTTTTTAAGGCATTTTTCTCCTCATTGCCATTTTGGGCCTCCTTTGCCATTTCGGTTAGTCTATTTTTTAAGGTATTGTTTTCCTCAGTCAGGCTGTTGACCCTCATTTCATACTTTTCCTGCATCCTTCTCATTTCTCTTTCCAATTTTTCCTCCACTTCTCTTATTTGATTTTTAAAGTCCTTCTTAAGGTCCTCTATGGCCTGCAACCCGCTCATGTTTTCCCCTGGGGCTTTTGGAACAGGACTTCTGACCTCACAGTCCTTTTCCCGCTCTATGCCCCCAAAATAGGAGTCTAGGGTTGCATTTTTCTGTTTCCTTTGCCTTGGCATGTTGCCACTTAATTGCTTGACTTTTGGGCTTGTTGCCACACTATGGCTTTAAGGCCAGATAGAGGAATTTTCATCCCAAACGTGTGGGGGGCAACTTCCGTTTCTGGCAAGGTGTAAACCCACCCACAACTTCCACCCTAGATCATAATCCAGATCCAGGGAGCTTAAAGCAAGAGCGATTACCCCCCAAGACTGATCTCCGGATCTCCCTACAATTTGCAGGCCAGGAGCTGGAGCTGCCTCTGAAAACTACAAAATGGCATGTCTCCTCTGTGGCTTCTAGCCCCCAGGGGAGGGAGCCGGCGCATTCCCTAAATACAGGTCCCAAAGTCCATAGGACACTAACCTCTTACTTTGTCCTAGGCATGTCTATGTGGATAATTCTGGAGTCGCCACAGCTCCTGGTGTTCTGGGGTTCCTCCAGCTGGCTGTTGGCCCTGCCGCCCTGGGGCTAAAACCTTGGCTCACGCAGACCTGGGCTCGGCTCGGCTTCTGCGCTCTGCGTGCTGCCAGGTCCCAGACCTCTGCGCTGGTCCTTCCTGCAGGGCTGCTGGGCTGTCCTCAGCGGGAGGTTAGCTTCTCTGTTTCGTTCTGTGGGTGCTGGGGCTCCAGAAGTTGTTCAGAGTCCCCTTTTATATAGTTTGGGGGGAATCTGGGGACAGAGTGGCTTGGACGAGCTATTTCTACTCCGCCATCTTGGCTCTGCCACCCCATGTTCCCTTTTTCTTATCAATTATATTTACAAAGTATTGACTGAGAATGAAAATATATATTTTCCACAAGATTTCTTGATATATAAACCAGAGTAGCACAGGAGGAATTGAGGATTTCAATATGAGAATGAGATAAAATTTACATTGCATGTTGATCCTGTGAAAATTATACTTCCTCTTAAGCCTGTGAAAGTTGTACTATCTGAAAATTTTCTTTTTTTTTTTTTTGGTCTGGCAGAAATTAGTTTTATATCTTATGCCATATTACATAATAAATTCTATTTTAAAATTAATAATAGTATTTATATATATATTTGAAACATTTAATCTTAGGACCTCGAATTTCAGATCCATTTCCTTCCTCCCTTTTCACCCATTCCCTCTGGCAAGATAAGTAATTCAGTATATGTTGTACTTATCTAGCTATGCAAAACATTACCGTGGTAGATATAGTGTACAAGGCTGCTTATAATTTCCTCCCACTTATCCTAGCCCCCCACCTGGTCCATTCCCTACTTGATCCTGTCCCTCTTCTATAGTGGGTACTTCCAACCTCCCCTCCCCCCAAGGATGCCCTCCTATGCATCATCCCTCCTCACATCCCCCTTCCCCCTATTCTCCTGGAGGTTGAGATATCCCATTTAGTATGTATGTCATTCTCTCCCTGAACCAAATTCAATGAGAATGTCGTTTTGCCTTTTTGCCTTCCTGTTCTTCCGCTCCCTTGCAACCATTTCCCCTTGCTTCTTCTACATGAGATAGTTTGCCCTACCCTGTCTTTCCCCATCTCCTCTTGCCACTTTCCTCTCTCACCTCATAATTTCATCCCTTGAGTATTCTCCCTTCCCAAAAAATTCAACCTATGCCCTCTATCCATATATAACTGTAACCATATACACTCACATTCACATATGTATTCATATGACCACACACCCTTCTTCCATTATTTTCATACTGAGAAGGATATCATCAGTCACAGTTATTGCTTTTCCACATAGGAATGTAAATATTTCAACTTTGATAAGTTCCTTTTGATGTCTTTTCCCTGATTACCTTCTCAGGCATCTCTTGCTTCTTGAGTCTGGATGTCAAATTTTCTATTCAATTCTGGTTTTTTCCTCAAGAATGCTTGAACGTCCTCTATTCCACTGAATGACCATATTTTCCCCTGAAACAAAATACTCAGTTTTGCTGGGTAGGTGACCCTTGGGTTCATTCTCAGTTCTTTTGCCCTCTGCAATATCATATTCCATGCCCTTCTATCCCTCAGTGTAGAAGCTGCCAGGTCCTGGGCTATTCTGATTGTATTTCCACAATATTGAAATTGTTTCTTCCTGGCTGCTTGGAGTATTTTCTCCTTCATCTGGGGATTCTGGAACCTGGCTTTAATATTCCTGGGAGTTTTCTTTTTGGGATCTTTTTCAGGAGGTGATCTGTGGATTCTTTCAACCTCTATTTTGCCCTCTGGATCTAAAACATCAGGGCAATTTTCCTTGAGAATTTCTTGAAGGGTGATTTCTAGGTTCTTTCTTTGATCATGGCTTTCAGGTATTCCAATAATTTTTAAATTGTCTCTCCTGGATCTATTTTCCAGGTCAGTAGTTTTTCCCATGAGATATTTCACATTGCCTTCTAGTCTTTCATTTGTTTGTATCTGCTTAACAGCATCTTGATTTCTCATAAAGTCATTAGCTTCCATTTGCTCCAGTCTAACTCTGAAGGAATGAATCTCCTCAGTGAGCTTTTGAGATTCTTTTTCCATCTCGAAAATTTGGCTTCTTAAGGCATTCTTCTCCTCAATGCCCTTTTGGGCCTCCTTTGCCATTTGAGTTTGTCTATTTTTTAAGGTGTTATTTTCCTCAGTGAGGCTGTTGACTGTCATTTCATACTTTTCCTGCATCCTTCTCATTTCTCGTCCCAATTTTTCCTCCACTTCTCTTATCTGCTTCTTAAGGTCCTCTATGGCATGTAACTCACTCATATTTTCCTTTGGGGCTTTTGGAGCAGGATTTCTGACCTCACAGTCCTCCTTCTGTTCCATGCTTCCATCCTCTTTGCCCCCCAAATAGGAGTGTAATTTTGCATTTTTCTGTTTATTTTGTCTCCTTTGCGTAGGCATGTTGCCACTTAATTACTTGATTTTCGGGCTTTTTGCCACGGTAGGACTCTGCCACCAGACAGGGGAGCTTCCATCCTGAATGTTGGGGTCTTCACAACTTCCAGTTCTGGCAAGTTGGATGCCCACCCCAGACCTTTCCCCAGATCACAATTCAGATCCAAGCAGGTTAAAGCAAGAGTGATTAACCTCCATGACTGATTGCTGGATCTCCCTACAGTTCGCAGGCCAGGAGCTGATGCTGCCACTGAAGCTACAAAATGTCGAGTATCTCCTTAGTGGCTTCTATCCCCCAGGGGAGGGAGCTGACTCGTTCCCCAAATACTTGTGCCAAAGTCCATAGGGCACTAACCTCTCACTTTGTCCTAGGCATGTCTATGTTGATAATTCTGGAATCACTACAGCTGCTGGCTTTCTGGGGTCCCTCCAGCCAGCTGCTGGCCCTGCTGCCCTGGGGCTAAAACCGCAACTCAGGAGGACCTGTGCTCGCCTCCCTGTGCACTCCATTGCCATCTCCCAGACCACTGCTCTGTTCCTTCCTGCAGGGCTGCTGGGCTGTCCTCAGTGGGAGGTTAGCTTCTCTGTGTCGTTCTCTGTGTGCTGGGGCTCCAGAAGTTATTCAGAGTCCCCTCTTACATAGTTTGGAGGTATTCTGGGGGCAGAGTGTCTTGGACGTGCTGTTTCTACTCCTATCTGAAAATTTTCTAGTCAAATTCCTTCTTTTATATTTATATTAAAGAAAATTCTGAATGAGAGGAAATGATTCTTTTTGTTGTCTGAAATACTGAAAGAGTGAATAAATCTGATCCCTGATATTTTCTTTAAAAGAACAACCCTCCCCATGAAATGGAGAGATTAACTAACCAAGTTCATCTCATGAAGCTTGATTTCCTGTTTTTCCCTGAAAATAAAATAATGAAATTCTTTAAATTGCTATAGTTTAAAACTAGTAATTTCCAAGACTGAAATCAGGAAGTAAACAATTAAACGACCATGTTATGCCCCAGAAACATAATGCCAGTGTTGTCAGGTCTCGGGTCATGAGGGGTGATGGGATAAAGTGGGTTCTTTCTAAACCAATTCTTTGACTCTTTACCATAGTCTGGTCCAGTGAATTTTAGGGCCATGCTAGGGATAGCTCTTGTGGGTCTTTTGAGTAGCCCTATAACAGAGAAGGCCTCCCCTTGAGTGAACCTGAGCATATGTGAACACCTCATGTCTACAGAGGAAATACTTTCATTGGAGTAGTTATAAAACCCACATCCCGGAAACTAACCTGGTGAAGAGCCTCTCAGAACACTATCCCCCACTCCTTGGACCACAAATAAGGGAACATCCCTGTACCTATTGCCTTCCACCCTGAAGGCACCTTCCTTGCTTTGTGCTTGTTCAGAATGAACAAATAGGAAGTAAAGCAGATTTGCAATAATACCAAGAAACAATGATGGAGTGAACAAAGTGCTAGACCAGAAAGGAGGGGATCGAGGGCAAGCATCACACTGTGGGTTCATTGAATAGAGGAGTCACTTCAGTATCAGATATGGGAGTAAAGGAGGAGAAAGTGGGAGATAATGTCAAAGCTATAAAAGAAAGAGCAGAGATGGAGCCGATTGTGAATGGCCTTCATTTTCATCTAGATGCTATGTTTGGTAGAACGTTTTCTTTGGAGTTGGGAAGATCTGAGTTCCAACCTAACCTCAGGTACTTGCTAGTTGTATGACTTAGGGCAAACCTCTATCAGCCTCACTTTTCTTCATCTGGAAAACGAGCACAATAACAACTGCGTTGCAAGCTTGTTGTGAAGATTAAATGAAATAACAGCGTTGAATGCTTTGTAAACCTGAAGGTCCTATGTAAATGCTAACTGTGAAATGCTAACTATTTTTTCATGAAGTAAGATGTTAAGTCCTCAACTGAGAGGGAAGAGGGAGAAGAAGTTGTGGGAGTGTGGAGAAAAGAAGGTTGGAACAATTTCTGGGGTTTCAGATATAGACTCAATTCATGGAAAATAAAAGGTTGTCCTGTCTCATGGTTCTCCCATCTCATCAGAAAGAAGAAAAGGGGTGGTTGACTGTTATTTGATCCAAGCCCTCCAGAAAGTCAAACAACTGGGTATAAGGACAAAGTCATATGGGAATAGTGCCTCTGCTGGTGGTGAGTTTTCCTGCTGGTCTCAATGGATTTTGGAGGTCACAGTGTCTTGTGCAAGGAGTGTTCTGTCTGCCCATGTAGTCCCAGTGTATCAGAGGAAATGAGTGATGGTGCAGTAAGTCCAGAAATGAATAGCTTGCGATACAATGTTTTTAGAGGCAAAGTCACATCTCAGTGCAAACAAGCAGACAGAATGAGACTGAGAGAAAAGTCCAGAATAAAGAGATATTTGTTCATTCCAAAATTGGCATTGTAGGGGTTCAGTTGGAAAGGATGGATAGGGTTGGAGTGCTGCATGGGTGGGGCAGGGTTGGAGAGAATGTGATTGGCATTATCAAATCCGATTCCTATTACCAGACTTTGGTGGTCTGTGACAGGATGATTATTCAGGTTGCACAGAGATGGTTTTGTCTCTTGTTTTTGTAGAAACTGGTTTGGAAGGGAAAAATAAGAGTGGTCCATTGGTACTCAGAAGACTCTCTAGTTATGTCCTGGCCAAGTGCAAATGCCATCCATTCCAGGAGTTTCTGACTATTCCATTTATTCATTTGCCAGTTCATTCATACATCCATTCATTAACTCATCCATCCATTCTTTCATACTGCATACATTCAAAATGTTTTATAAAAGCACCTACTCTGTGTCAGAGCCTGTGCTCAACCTTTAAGCAAATGTCACAATAGAATGAGATGTGGCCTGTGCATGTGGAGGACTTGCAATTTTGGGACATGTTTTTCAGGAACTGTAACTGTCATACTGATGCTTGGTGGTCTTCTATGGACAAGGAAATAAAGCTGAAAAGCTTTCCAACAAATTGAATGTAGAACCATACTTTAGTGGTGGCAGAGTGAAAGACCAAGTCTGAAGCAGTGCTCAGGAAAGCCAAGAGTCCATTCAATTCCAGGCCATGACAAGACTTTTATTTTGTTTTTTGTTTTTTGAAATTTTATTATTTATTTTAAACTCAAATACAAAATGAGAAAATAAAAAAAATAAACATTGTCAAGTATGCAACAGTATATGAGAGGATTTAATATTAAACAATAAATTTCCATTTCAAGAAAACCTATATACTAAATACTACATGTTGTCTGCAAAGCTGCCAGTTTTTCTTTGCTTCCTTGTAGGTTTGCTTTTGTTCTCTACTGCACAATTTTTACTTTATTTTTCCACTCCCTCCTACCCCAAAGAAGGCTACAATTAAGCTTGGTTGTATATATGTATACATAGATATTTATAAACATAAACATTCCTACACATATACACATATACCTAAGTCTCTACTGTGCTTATTTCCACCTTTCATCTGTTTCTCTGAAGGTGGGTAACATCTTCCTTCCTAGGTCCAAATCTTTCCATGTTTTCAAAATCAGCAAGCTCCTGATCTCCTATACCACAGCAGTAATCCAATCCAATCACAGTCTATGGTCTATGAAAGGTTCTTTTTGCCAATTTTCTGCATTACTTCTACTCTTGGCTACATTGATTTTATTTACACAAGAACATCTTAATTTAAAGTAATCAAAATTATTCATTTTGCATTTCTTTTTTTAATTTAATTTCTTTTTTTATTTTTAGTTTACAAGATTCAATTCCATAGTTCCTTGAGTTTCAAATTTCCCTTCCCTCCCTCTCCCCACCCCCCATGGCAGCACATAGTCCGGTATAGGATCTGCAAATACTTTCATAATAGACATTAGTCAAGTTACGAAGGCGTATTGTACTAGATGGGATGAAAAATGGTAAAGAAGAAATAAAACCAAACGATGAAAAGAAAAAGATCAATTAGATTTCTTCCATCAGGATTCAAGCTCAATTCTTTCTAGTTATTTCTCTGGATGTAGGCATCTCTCTCCTTCATGAGTCTTTCGGGATTGACTTATATCACTGCATTGCTGAGTTCATTTTACATTTCAACAATGTTCTCACCTCCTAATATAGTTTAAGGTCTAATACTGCTGAATCTACTTTCTACATCTTTTTCTCCTTATTTTTTGAAGTTCCTGACCTTTTGTTCTTCCAGATAAACTTTGTTATTTTTTTCTAATTCAGTAATTTTTTAAAATAATTTGATTGGGAATGACATTGAATAAATAGATTAATTTGATAGAAATGTCATTAAAAATTATATTAGATTTACCTGCCCATGAACAGTACATATTACTTCAATTATTTAGATCTGAATCTATTTGTATAAAAGATGTTTTGTGTTTACGTTCTTATAGTTTCTGTATCTGTTTTGGCAGGTATATGCTTAGGTATTTTATACTTTAGAGTTATTTTAAAACTTATAAAATGCTATTGGGATCATCAGGTCTGTAGTAATGGGCCAATAAATTCCCACATAATACCTATCCCAGATTTCTCTGATCTTCTGGACAGGAGAAAGTAGGGTAACAGATGGTACCAGCACACTTGACATGGCCCTCTTTGAGACAGTCACACAACTGGGGATGCTCTTCGCTCTAGCCAGTGCCAAGGCTCTTGTAGAAATGTCCTCAGAGGGCTTTCAATACTGATTGTCTATAGGTAGAAAAGAGGAGAGGTTTGGCATACAGAGTGAGGGGAGAAGGGGAAATTAGACTTGTTGAATGTAGGACCAAAGTTGGATTATAAACTGAGGGAAGATCTTCGACTCATGGAAGGACTTTTCAAAGCCTGGTGAAGTCCTGTGACCTTGTTTTTCTCTTATCAGTTCAAATCCTTTGCTCAGTGAAAATGGAAATTTCCCATCCAGTGTGCTCACTGATGGATTTAAACCAGGCCCAAGCAGCAAGCTCTGCCCAAGGGGGTATGGCTATGTGTTTGTCTCACTCAAGCTGAAGATTTTTTAAAAATACAATTTTATTTCCTCTTTCTGTTGTGAGTCACATTTTGTGGTTGACTCTTAACTGGAAAAACCAAAACAAGCCAAACATAAAGACCTGAGTCAGCTGGGCTGTGTGGCCAAAGGGTGAATTTATTTCTGGGCAATTTTGGCCACGACAAAGAAGAAAACAGACCTCCCAAGACTTCCAGCACATTCTTGTCTTCTGAAGCCAGCTCAGAGCTGACTCTGGACAAGGACAAATACAGCCAATTAATTAAGCAGATTACCATGCATCTGAAAATCCCAAGGCTTGCCACAGATGTGTCAGGGATGAGGAACAGAGGGAGTAAAAGAGAGCCCAGAGGCCCAAGGGTACCAGAGAAAACTAGAAGTGATGTGCGGGTATCTACAAAGTAGCAGCTGTCTCTCAAATCTCTTCCTTCTAGCTCTGACACTTGTGTGACATTCACTAGCTGGACCTGGGCCCAGGTGGGAAGGATTTGGCCAAACTGGTGATTTCAGATTTCAATGGACACAGTCCCAGTGGGGAATGTCAGCAACCTGTATGGATCCTCTGAAGAATGTTCCAAGTTTTAGAGATGTGTCTTCAAGAGTAGTGTCAGTGAGTATTGAATGGCCCCAGAGTCAGGAAGACCTGGGTTCATATATGACCTCAAGACACTTAACACAAAAACTATCTGTATGACCTTGAGCAAGTCACTTAACCCCAATTGCCCTCCAAAAAGAAAAAAAAAAGAAAGAGTAGTCTCAGCAAATGTGGACCTGTCCCTGCCTCCTCTTTCTGCATTTTTGTGCTCCCTCTCTCCTCTTAGTACATCCAGATAAATGATATGTCCTACCTGGACATTCACCATCAGAGAGCTCTGGATAAGTCTAATGCATGGGAATTAGACTTAAGGTTTTGGTAAGTGAGGAAGGTGGCCATGTTCTTTCTCTCTGGGTAAGGGAAAGAGTACTTGTGATCTTCATTGAATGATCTGAACTGCTCCTTGCAGCAGCTGGAGGCACTGTGGATAAAGCACTGACCCTGATGTCGGGATGACCTGAGTTCAAATCCAGCCTCAGATACTAGGTGCATGATCCTAAGCAAGTCTCAAGTTCTCTCTGCCTCAGTGTTCTCATCAGTAAAATGGGGAGAACAATTGCACCTACGTTCCAAGGGTATGGTGAGGATGGAATAAGATAAGAACTGTGATAGGGTTGGCAGTGTCTGGCACATAGTAGGTACTTACTCATGCTTGTTTCCTTCCCATAGTCAGGGCTTCAGCATTTGATACAGAGTGTTACTCAGTGAAGGTCTTAGCTCCCTTCCATGACTACAAGGAGGATGGACAAGCTATCAAGATTGTGCATGACCCCAAACTCAGAAATAGAGTTAACCTGGCCTATAAGAGAATTGGGATTGCAAGATCTCTCCAGGCTGGAGTATGGGCTGAAATATGGAATAATTTGGTGGTACCATAAATGAATAGAAAATTCTGCATTTGGATCCAAGAAATAAATTACACTGGAACAAGGCCTGGGTTTTAATCCATCACAAGTGCACTGAAGAGTGGCCCAGGAGCCATAGAGATTCAAATGACCTCAAGGATGGCATTAGCAGAAATTTGTGTTCAGAATGTCCGCCACATCTAGGCCACTGGGCTCGGGTCATAGAGTCACATTATGAGAGAGATATTCACAAGCAACAACCAGGACTTTTACCCAGGAGTTAAACTTATAGTCACCCCTTACTCTCCCAGCTGGAAGGGCTGAACTCTTTAGCTGATGGCATTCCCTGGGAAAATGACCCCCCAAAGCCCAAGGCTTCCTTTTCTTTCACAGTCCTTTTATTGTTAAGATTAAGTGACAGATAAATAAGGGAGGGGAGTACTTCCCTATGGTATTTGCCACTGTCCTTGAAGATGGCCAGCACAGATCTAAATAGAAGAGGAATACCCTAGGGGTGGCGAGATGCTTTGAATGTTCTTTTTTTACAAATACCATTGTGCTAATTTCATGAAGCCCTATATCTTAGCAAAGTTTCCTAAATGAGATCCAAAAGCCTTAAAAAGTCATCCACACAGAAGAAATAAAGTGGATGAAGAGTGTTCCATCAATAAATGTGTTTTTGACAAAGACTGCCAATGGCCAATTAACTTAGCCCAAACATGAACAGGGGAAGGAGATTAATCCACATTGTCTTTGGGAGAGCTCCTCCCCAAAGCCAAGATATACTTATTTATTCTTTAGTTCCACTAGACTTGTCCTGTATTGTAGCAAGGCTTGGAAATTCATATTCTCTGAAGTGTTGATGTGGGTTCCCCAAAGGGCAATCAGGAGGTGGGTAGTTGGCATCAGTCAGTGGATACGTATTCTGAAAGAAGACACAATGAAGGAAGTGTTCCAGGCCTCTGTTGCTGAATGGTTCCTCCAGGTCACTGATCAGGGTTTGTCTGAAGGCAGCTAGCTGTGTTCTCCCATGAGTCACATGGTCCAGTGTGCAAGAATTTGTTGCCTTGCTTGTTTTTCATAAGAGTTTGGTTTTTTTCCCCTATGAAGTAGTTTAGCTCTTCCTTAACTTTCTAAGTCTGCATTGC